>JARKIC010000968.1:0-166527 GCA_029378375.1 Mycena olivaceomarginata | reverse complement strand
GAGGAGCTCCCGTGCCGCGTGCATGCGAAGGATACAATCCTGCGAAAGATAGCAAGATTGTCGACCTGTAGCGCCGGGTCCGAAAGGGAGTACGGGCGAGGAATGCAACGCGAGAACGAGTCACGGGCGTATGTGGCATGTCACAAGCCGGAATCTCGTGCAGGGGGTCCAGAATATGCGCGCAATACATCTTTGGAGCGCCGACATAGACGCCCCTTGCGAAAAAGCGTTGGAAATGCTCGGTTTAAGTTGGAGACGGGCGCGTAAGCAAGGGACAGAAGCAGTAGCCCCAGAGCAACAGACACGGAGATAGACAAGGACATGGGCCATGGCGGACTGAAGCATGAAGGATATGGTTTCTCTCGTCCGATAAGGCAAGAGAATTCTGGAGCGAGATAAGATAAGATAACGTCAAAGGGAATGAGGAAAAGTCTGCACCTGCGCTTAGAGCCAGTACATGCATGGTGTCGTTGCCAGACGCGGGGGGACCGAGAAGGCTCTCCACCGCTTCAGGCGCCAAGCGGGGAGGGGTGCGGCGTTGGGGTCGGGTACTGGACGAAAAAGGCGGCTCACGTCCACGGCCGAGGGTGAATGCAGTCTCCAAGAGTCGTGTCGACAGTGTCGTGAATGCTTTCCCCGTGACGGGAAACGCAGAGCACTTTCTCCAATGCGCAGCGGCTCAGCCCAAGGTCGAGTTACAGTCCAGGCGCTTGACGAGACTCCTACTGTCGGTACATACAGCGGTGTCGGGCGTCCCCAAGTGAGACCTGGAGAGACTCCACTGCGAATCCCAAGGCCGAGGGCAGGCCACGGCCGACACCGCCTCTGCCTCCGCAGCATCCCGCAACTATCGAGCTTCAGATGTACGGCGGAAGGGGCGGGGCGAGCGCGGCGGTGATGCGGAGCACTGGTCGGGTGTATAAGAGGAGGTGCGCTCCCAATTTTCGACCCTGCCTTGACGAGAGAGGACAGGGGGTATTCGCGTCTCGGCCCTCCCATCGACAACGTCGAAGTGGCTAAGATCTGGAATGTGGAATGACGATCACGGAGGTATACCGGCTGAGGAGCGAGCGGTCGTAAACGTCGCCCCTCCCTCGAATGCGTATGGGATGCGCGCGGAGGCGGTAGTGCGTGGGTCGGGTAAGACGGCGCAGAAAGATCCGTCGCGGTGGCATGGGGCGTACGATGCAGCAGCGTCGCAGTAGCAGTCGTAGAAAATGAGGCTGACTGAAGAGGTACTGAAGACCCACGCACAGGATCGACCTGGAGCGCTACGCCCGAGCCCACGAGAGGAAGGGGAAAGGGAATACATAGGCGGCGTGAGGAAGGGCAGGACTTCGTGTATGGAGGATAGAAGACGGGTCCCTCATCCGCGGGCGAGAGGCCTGCGCGCAAGCGGTGGTCGAGTTTCTCAGACGCCAAGCTTGAGGCAGCCCGACGAGGAAGGGCACGCGAAACCCCCCCCTCAGTGGGCGACTAAAAGCAGAAGCAACGAGGAGGTAGGCGGGTGAAGTGCTGTCTTCCGCATAAGGCAAGAGAAATCTGTGGGATAAGATAAGATAAGAAAGAGTCAGAGAAAAGAGCCAAGTACGCATCTGGATGCATGCTCGTATCGTCGGGGTCGAAGGCACCGACAAAGGGAAGGGCGGGAACCACGTCGGGTGCGGGAAAACTGAGGGTGGGCCGCTGAGGCCGACGGGTGCGAGACGCGATGAGGATGGAACCCCCAGTGCGCACTGGTGCGGGCCGCTTTCACCACGATGAGATCCCATGCCAGGCGGTTGGCGAGGCTGAAGGGCATGCTAGAGCAGGTGGGTGGGGGGGAGAGTCCCAGTGGTCGGTCGGTCGTGACTGAAGATAGCTAGGGAAACGGGAGACACGTCACACCATCGCTGCTGGCACCCCTCGGCGTGAAGGGGACGGATGCGCCGGTCGGGTTTTGATCCCCATCGCGTGCAGCACATCTTCCCATCCACAGCAAAGCCAAAGGTACTACGATGCCACCTGTGCCGTCAAGATATCGCTCGGACATGCGGCTCACCGTGGGAGGGCGGCGACGAGCTTGAGACTCTGCTGGACGGATCGCCCGCCGGGGAGGGTGCGCACGCGCGACGGAGGACTGGTAAGCGCGAGGCGATGGCTGCGACACTCGCTAAGAGGGGTGGGCAGTGAGACAGGTCCCGCATAAGTTCATGCCCGGCGCACAGGGCCTTGCGTATTCGAGGCCGGGTGTGGCTCCTACGCGTTGAAAAAAAGCGATGTCGTCATGGGCGGGTGCGCGGGGATTGCGTACAGAGCAGGCTTCGGAGGCACGGAGCGGTGATGGATGTATCGCGAGACTTGAGTGCACCGCGGTAGCGTCGTAAATGATGTATTCTGGGGTGAAATCGGATTGGATTGAGATATGAATTGGAGAGAGTAATTACAGTATCCTGGACATTGATTTATGCCGCTGGGGTCGTTCGTGTCGATATTGAGCGCTGAGGGCTCGCGTGAAAATTGTCGTTCATTTCACCGTCTTGACCATTACTGTACCATTTAATTCAATTCGTATGTCACAGGTCACAGGCCTCAAAATTTACGAATTTTTTCGTATGGGTCACAGGTCACCCAGCGATGCACGAATTCTGAAAACAGTCACGAAAATCGCTGTAAACGGCTCAAAAATCGATTTTTTTCCCTCGGCGCGACGCAACACATTTCGCCGTTTCGGCTCCCGATATTCGCACGAGCTGCCAATTATGACATTGACACTGACAGCGGGAGCAAATTGTCCTCCCACGGCTCTGACTCTCCCTCAACCATGTACGCCTTTCCCCTCAATCTGCACACCCGGGGCCAATCTGAGGCTGACACAACATTAGAATGACTGTTCTAGCTATCTACTGCCGGCAAATCGATCCCCGGGACGCCGATATCGTCGCCTTTGTCGTTTGCGTGCCGCCAGAAACCAGCGTAGCGCGTGTTCGTGCGGCGCTTGTGTTTCCCCAATCCTTCAGTGTCCTCCTCAGTCTGCTCCTCAATCGCATCGTCGTTCTCAGCCTCGCCGACTGCGACAAGACCTGCAGCAGCAATTTTGCGGTGTTTGGCTGTTTTGTCAGTATATAGGGTCAGTTTAACCAGTTAAACCTGGGATTGATTCTAGGGGCTTAATACATTATCTCTGGGCAAGTATAACGAGTCTCTGGGCAAGTATAACCAGTTATCTCTGGGGTGCCTATATAGGGCAAGACATCCCGGCAAGAGGTCAGGTGATCTCCGGGCCTGCCGAGGAATGTAACCGGTTATAATAGAGAAATAAAAGAAAGGCGGTAGCAAGGTTTGAACTCAAAAGCCTCTAGGTGATCTTACACAATAAGACCACCAAGGTAGCTGGCATTGATCTTCATATATCTTGCTTCTCACCTCCCAATATTTATTGTTTCTATTTATTCTGCCATACCTTATTCCTCTAGCTGCCTATGTCCCAAGCCTATGGCATGCAAGGGACATAAAAGGGCATTAGACAGCCTTGGAAAGCATCAGATTGCCAGGAAAATTGTTTGACACTAACCACTACAATTTTTCAGGTAGTTCAGCACCAATCAATAAATATTGGGAGGTGAGAAGCAAGATATATGGAGATCAATGCCAGCTACCTTATACAACTGCTTTAGTGTAATGGTTAGAGTGCTGGTGGTCTTATTATGTAAGATCACCTAGAGGCTTTTGAGTTCAAGCCTTGCTACCGCCTTTCTTTTATTTCTCTATTATAACCGGTTACATTCTTCGGCAGGCCCGGAGATCACCTGACCTCCTGCCGGGATGTCTTGCCCTATATAGGCACCCCAGAGATAACTGGTTATACTTGCCCAGACATAATGTATTAAGCCCCTAGAATCAATCCCAGGTTTAACTGGTTATTCTGACCATATGAGCTGGTTTTGTTCGCCACGACGTGCTCCACAACCTCGCGTGTGGGGATCATGGAGTCGTCTGCGCCCATGTCCTCGTCCTCGTGTGGCTCCAAGTCCTCCTGCACTTCCTCGTCGTCGCCGGGGCTGTAGTCGCGGGTGGATTTGGTCATAAAGTCATTCCAGAGGGTCGGGTTCTCGAAGCGCAAGCCGGTGAGCCGTTCCCTAGTTTCGAAAGATGACATGCACTCATAGGAAAGATTCAGCGCACTGCGGACGGTGCACATAGACCAAGCCTGTGCTTCATGAGCGATGGGTTTCGTGGCGGGTGAGTACTCACCTTCAAAAGTAATTCCCTGTTTTCAATCGCACGAAAGCCTTGCCAGATCCAAGTGACACTTGCATTTCGAAGAGTGCCAATCCTGGTGTCGAGATCGAGGCTCTTGCCCTTCGATCGCTGTTCAATGAGTGTCTCGACCAGCCACGCGTGGTAAGCCACTTTCACGGTGTGTTTGAACGGCCGGTTGATCCCCACATCCAGCGGTTGGCCAATGCCGGTGCAGCCTCCAGGAACGAAGTCGATGATGATGTTGGGGTAATTTTCGCGCATCCAGTCCTGGAACTCCGCTGACCGATGGACAGACCAGACGTCGATTATCAGTAGTGCCTTCTGATTCGGATGCAAGCCGAGATGTTCCCGCTCTCGCTCCAGGTATGGGATAACCACAAGTTCTACCCACTCCCGCATCGTCTTCTGATTAGACCAGTGGTTGCCAGTGCCGGAGAAGATGAAGTGAAAATTGGCGTCGTCGCACTGGATCGGCAGGCGACCCCCCGCCGCATTTATCGCAAGCAGTGTCGTGAATGCGCGCTTCTCCTCGTTACCAATCATGCCGACCTGCTTCGATCCAGTCGGCGCCCAAGTCATTCGAGACCCAGGTAAATAGACAACCCCCGTCTGGTCTGCATTGATAACAAACTCTGCAGGGATCGAATGCTCCTTGATAAGTCACGCGTGACGCAGAAATGCGTTCTCGCACTGCTCCTCGGTGTTCACAGGTAATTTTTGTGCTGCCTTTGTACCCTTCCGCATCGACCAAGCCAATGTCTTGTGCAGGAATTTCCGGCAGAACGAGTCGGAGACCTGGAACTTCGACCCGTCTTTGAACTCCTGAAGGAAAATCTCGGGCGCCTTCGTTTGAATTAGCGCGATGATGACACAGCAGACGGTCGCTAGGGATATCGGCGCGCCTGTGCCGCGAATGTCTGCGAGTTGTGTCATGATTTCCTTGACGAGCTCTGGGTAAGGTGCCTACCATTTTATTGAGCTACGATTCTGAATTCAACGAATTAACTCACCAGAATACCACGACGGCCGCCTTTGTTGTGGCCGGGAACATTTCCCCTCGTCACTCGCGCAAGAACCTTCGGCTTCCATTGCGTGTACCCGCCGGCCGTCTCGACCCACTCTCGAACAGTCGTCACTGACAAATGCTGATAGAAGTCGTAGTTGCTGCGCTGCAGCTCCTTGATGATCGCGCAGCTGGTGCAGTAAACACTTTTCAAAAGTCCATGGCAGTTAGTGTCACGGGACTTTGCAAAGCGCCATGCTAACTCGTATCTATCTCCGGAATGGCTCTTCTACGGCACAGATAGCGGGGTTCTCGTATTTCTGGCTGTTCCGGCCGGTTCGGGCATCCCCAAAAGTGTATTATCGCCCCTGTGGGTACGGCTATGCCGGCTTGGCTGTTATCGCATTCCCGAATGGGTTGCCTGGTGGATCTGACAATTTCTGCTTACGATACGAGACTTCCACCGGTATTCAGCAAAAGCAATAGAAAACAAAAGATTATTTATTCGAGCCGAACACGCTGGGAAGGGGGCTCATCCTCGGACGGCGTCGCGCCGCGCTTGCGTCTACATGCCTTGAGCTTCTCGCTGAGCACCCAGGTCACGTCTTCTACCAGCTTCGTCCACCTCGGCGTGCCATCCGCAACCCCAGCCAACCGATACCACCACCAGAGACAAGCAACGACGCTCGTCAGCCCATTCAGTCCCGACACGAGCCCTTCAAAACTGCTGCCTCCCTCTTTTTTGAGCGTATTTTCTTCGAAATCTGCCACGGATCCCAAGCCCTCCTTTCTCCATGCGGGGTTCACATAAGTCCACCAGCTCACAACCTTGTCATAAAAGTCTTCTTTGCTGTCGTCGTCGGTGTCGAGTCCCGCAGGAATTCGGCGGTCTTTGCGGGCACGCTGGACCCACCAGCTGACGGCGTCGGGTCGTCCTCGCGCAGGGAGGGTGGGCAAGCTTTTTTCGCAGAATCCTGTGGCATGCTCGAGAGCCCACCACGCATCCACTACGGCTATCCACGCCGGGTGCTTCCCCTCCGAACGGAACAGCTCCAGCACTACGTTGTGCTTTTCCGAACCAAGGCTTGCCGACGGTAGCGGGGGCGGGTGATGATCCGCTCAAGCCCGTTGCGGGGGCTACGGCGGGGAGGCTGGGCGGGGCAGGTCGGGCGCCGACGTCAAGGGGAGGCGAGAAGGTGCTCGTGTTGATGGCAGCGTGCTCGTTGGCGCACGCATCACCGCCCATCTCGCCTGAGGCCATCTCGACGGCGCAGGTATCTGTGCTTGCGTCGTGGGCCGTCTCGCCTGCCGCCGAGGCTGAGGCAGTCTGGACGTTGACGTCGACGGGGGCAGGCGAGTCCAGGCACGCTAGACGGCGGGAGCTCCGCCTCGGCTCCGCCGACGCCGATGCGGCGCTGGTGGAGCGGGAGGGCTTCAGTATGCGCCGGGGCTTTGGAAGACCCAAGGCGGTACCAGCGTCCTGCGGGATGAGCGCGCGGAGGAGCTCCCTGTTCTTCGCGATGTTCTTCTCGCGGTCGAATTCGTACTCGCTGAGCGTGTTGAGGTCCCGGATGCGGTAGTTGCGCTGGGGCGTATCCATTGCGTCCAGCGTCCTCTGCAACGGCGTGTTGGGCGGGTATCTCAACGAGGGCGGAGGAGGCGGCGTGGCCCGCTGGTCGTCCCGGTCCTCGTCCTCGTTGTTCGCAAACGGGTCGTCGTCACGCTCAGCGTCCGAGCCACCGCCCGACCATTCATCTTCCTCCTCCTCCTCGGCGCCCGAATCCTCCGCTTCTTTTTCCCCCGCCTCTTTTCGCCCTCTCTTGCGCCTCTCCCCCCGTTGCGCGCGGCCTTCGGGCAGGCGGTCCTCTGCTACTTTGGGCGCCGGATCTGCCGCAGGGCGCTGCAGAGGTATGAGCGCGCTCATGCACTGTGCACACAGAGCGGGCGCGCCAGCCGTGGTTGCAGGCTCACCCGCTGGGTCTACGAGCCTGCCGAGGCGTCCTGTCCGTAGTCAGCATGTTGCTACACCTCTGAGGCAATAAAATGGAGGCTCACCCATTTCCTCCTTCTTGCACGCAACCAGAAAGTCGGCGAAGGCTTGCAGAAGAGCTTTGGAGCGCAAAGGTGTCCATGTGGGGAAGTCTACCTCGGGGTGTCCTGGCAGAGCCCCTTCTTGCACCCTGTCGCAGGTAAGAAAGCACCCGAATGCGAGCGGGAAGGCGCACTTACATGGAAATAAAAACCTCATCCCCCTCACCGTCTACGATTTCCCCTAAAACGAGGATTCCCTTGCATTTCATCTGCGCGCAGAGAGTCTGGAGAGCGCGCTGAGAGACGACCTCGGCGTGGCGTCGACGTCTGGCATAAAGAAATGAGCCAGGCATCCACAACAACCATGAAGACCGAAGAAACCACTTACTCAGCCAATTCCTCCGCAGAACACTCCGTCTCCCCGTTGAGCGTCCTCTCGTAGGCGTCCCTTCGACCCGTAAAATCCTTCTCCCTCTCAGCCTGCATGCGCGCTTGCTCCTCCTCGCCAAGCTCGTCGAAATAGGTCAGCGCGAGGCGCCGTTTGCAATTCAGCGTCTGCGCCCGAGTCGGAGTATCTTCCTCGACGTCGTCACCATCCTCCTTCTCAAATCCGTCGAGCTCGTTAACGTCGTCTTCTTCGTCATCGGCGTCTTTGCCGAACTCAGTCCGGTAGCGGGCACGCAGCACCTCGCCATGGGTCGGGTCCTTCCACAACACCCAGGGCATCTGCATATGCCGAGGGGCTCCCCGCAGGGCGGTGAGGCTTGCGAGCCAGGCGCGAAAGGGCTCAATCTTGCGAGTTTTCTCCTTAGTCTTCGCATTTGAAAACCACCCTTTCAATTTCTAATAGACGCATGTCCTTCATTCTGCCAAAAAAAAAAAGAAAGAAAACGGTTCACGCACTGTTTGATCGGCGGCGCGGGCCCGCAACTCGTTCAACCGCGCGCCCGTCGCGGGATAGGCCTGCAAGACGGCCTTGCGACGACCGCGCCTCTTGGCCTCCTCCTGATTGGCCACTTTCACGCGCTCGGTCTCTTCTTTATGCAGCCTTTCCTCCTCCTCCAGTTCCTCCTTCAACTCCTCTGAGTCTAGTTTTGGGTATTTCGTGTCCCATTCCGGAAAGAATTTTGACCAAAATATTTCTTTTTTGATGGGGGCAATGGAGAGATAGTGCGGGAGAGAGTCATTAAGAAAGCTGAGAGGTTCGCCGTGAAAGTAGCCTTTGTTGCCGCGGGGAGCCATCGCGAGAAAAACGAGAGAAAACCAGACAAACAAGACTAGATGAAACGACAAAATGATCCAAAATGATCGAAGAATCTAAGGCTGTGACGGTGACGACGCGTCAAGTCACCTTGCACCTGACCAGTCATACATACATACGCACCTGACCTACACATACCTTGTTCCACCGCAATGCGCGAAGGTGAGCCAACAAGTTACTCTCGCATTTCCCTGCTGTTTCCTTTGCCATGTCTCCCTTTGCTGCCCCGCTTCCACCCTATGTGGCGCGTGCGTGAAGGGTGGCATTTTTCATACTTCACCACTTCTCTCGGTATTCTGCTCCCCGTCCAACTCTCACACTGGAGCAGGGCGGGGTGCGGTACCTCTCTGTGCGGCTACCACCCAACTCCTACATTAGAGCAGGGTGGTATGCTTTTGCAGTATCTCGGCCTCTTTTTACCTTTCACTTTCCGTCCCATTTTCCCTCTCTTTCTAAGCCTTAAACTCACTTCTGCCACTCTTAGGATTTTCCCCGCCGGACCTCGGCGATCTCGGCGATCCCATTGTCTGTGCCGCTTATGATTTGGAGGAGGCTCTCCAGCACGAAAATGCCGCGCGGATCGCACGTGAGGACGCGGGACTTGCGTCTGACGACGACGACGACCCCGTGGAGGTCGAGGACGCCACCCGAGCCACCAATCCCATCAAATCTTCCGCTGTCCGTCCGCCCGCTTCTCCCGGCGTTCCTCAAGAGCTCACCGGCAAGAAGAAGAAGAAACTGCAAAAGAGACGTCATGAGCGCGCCAAACCAGTGTTGTCACTTAAGGTGTTAATAAGGGTAAATCTTTTTGTTAAGGCCTTAACACCTAATTACGCCTTAATATTAAGGGCATATTAAGGCTTAAGTTAAGGGGTGCTCAATTTTTTTCTACGTCAGATCGTAAGTAGCTACTGCACAATCAGCCGTAAACCAGCTCCCATCCAGAAGAGCTAAGGCTGCCCTCTCCTCCCAGTCGTCATCACTGTCAATGTCAATTGGAATGGGGACATTGTCTGGGTGATAGAGGGCAATACAAGCCCAGCAGTAGGCATTGAAATGTGCCATGTTATGCTTTGTTCCTTGGTGAAAGAACTCTATCAGAGGGTCGCAGCATCTGGAATGACCTTTGTACTATCGGTGTCTGTGGAGTGTCTGTACGTGTCTGTACGGTCTGTCACAGACTGCCCCAGTCTGTCACAGACCTTACAGACACCGGCAGACCTGGGCCATTTTCCAGATGAGGTGGGCAGCATTGACAAAGAAGATGCGAAGAAAAAATGATGTAATTGCCATCAATAAGTCTTAATTAAGGCTTAACGGTACCGAAGCTTGAAGCTAAGTCTTAATATTAAGGGGTAATTAAGCCTTAACTTAACTTAAGTCTTAACTCTTAAGGACAACACTGCGCCAAACGCAAGGCTACCGCCATCGACGCGCTGAACAGTGTCACGCCGCCGGTCCCCACCCCGCGCGTTCTTGAAAAGGCGGCCGCCTCTGTCCCCGTGAACGTGGCATTCTCCGCGGAGGGTTTTCGCGCCACAAAACAGCGCTGGACGGGGCTGGTCAAGCCTGTCGAGCACCCGCTGCTCGCCTACGCTGACGATCCGGAGGCGCTCAAGCAACATATGCAGTACGTTGATTGGGACGGAAAGTAGGCCGCAACTCACTCCCCTTCGCCTCCTACTCACCCGCGCACCAGAAAATGCCACGTTATCTTGGATAGAAAAGGGCATATCATCGGCGTCTTGGCCTGCCCTCCCGAACCTGGCGAAACGTGGGACACCGTTGTCGAGGCAGCAACGGCAGCTATGCGCGCGGCACGCGACAAGATGTCGTTTCCCCCCAGCGCCTGTTGCCATCGCCGAGGGAACTTCCCCGCTCCCGCGGAGGGTTTTGCTTTCGGCGGGGGCCGCCAGACCATTGGCAACATCAAGGCCTTGTCGCCCACAAATCGAGCCGCCATGGACGAGCTGCTGGAGAATGAGAGCCTCCAGCGCATGGCGACGTACCCGATCCGTAAGTGGCCCAGACTCTCGACCTCACCTCACGCCACGCTTAACTCTTCTCCCGCTAGCGGTCTTCCAGTCGCTCTGCTTCCCTATCTACTCCGACTACCACCGCACCAAGCAAACGTTGCTCCAGAACAACCCACACCTGCGCCGCACGTTCCCTCGCAGCCCCTTCGCTGCGGTTACCGCCAACTTGGGGCCTGTTTCAGTGTCTCCACCCCATACCGACGCCGCCAATAAGGCCGACGGCATGTGTCTCATCGCCGCGCTCGGCGCCTTCGATCCCGACCAAGGGGGCCATCTGGTATGCTGGGATTACAACCTCCTCATCCGCTTTCCTCCGGGCTGCAGCGCCCTTATCCCCTCGGCCGTCGTTACTCACTCCAACACGCCTATCCAGGCAGGTGAGGACCGGTTCTCACTCATCCAATACACCGCCGGCGCTCTCTTCCGCTGGGTAGCGAACGGCTTCCGCTCTGACCTCCAATGGGCTGCGTCTGCCACTGCCGCAGACTTCTTGCGCCGAGAGGAGGAGCGCGCGACGCGGTGCCGTACCGCCTTGCAGAAATTTTCGCGCTGGAAGGACGTCAAGGTCAAAAACTTCGCGGGGAGGGCCAGGTGGGAGGTCTGGGATCAGGGCGATATTGCAGATTTCAGCGACCTGACGGAGGAGAGCGAGGGGGAGCAGTTGCCGCCTCGCAAGAGAAAGCGCCTTGCCTAGTAGTTCCAGCCGCTGTATATATACAAACACACTTCTTGTCTGCCTCTATCCGCCCTAAGTCTGCAAGCGCCCAAACCGACTGCAAGCGCCCAAATTGATGGGTCGATCTTATTGGTACGGACTGGCGGGCCGTTCCCGGCCGTTCCCGAACGAATCCAAGTTTTGAACCACCTGCTCTCTCCCCTAGCTTTCTGGATTGATTATGAAGCATTAAAGGTACATTGATCACCCCTTTTGATTATACCAAAAGTTGAGGAGAAACCACCCAGCAGATATTATTTTATCTTTCATACAAGCCCAACACACGCCAAATTTTGAACGCAAGCTGAAATTCGGGGTATAACACGACTCGCAGGCCTTGCAAAAATAGGAAAAAACACTCAGAGAGTTTCTATACAATATGCAAGCAACATGTGTCAAAATTGCGGGATGGGTGTCAGTTGCGAAAAAAATATCCGTGATGAAGTGTTCATGCACAGTTGAAATCTAGTTTCAACCACAAAACCTTGGTGCAACTTGCCGTCTCTTTCGATTTCCACCTCGAATGAAACTCGAATACCCCAGTTCAAACTACAAATACAGGTTTTCTACCGCCGTCTCTATGTCCCAGTGGCCTCAATATAGACTGTACCCGCCTGTACGCCTCCAAAATCCCCCAAGACGTCGAAAAATGTTGATTTTGAAAACCTCTCAGATCAACCCAGATTTTTCATATGTTAGTTCTAATGTCAAAATGTCCTCAAATCTAGGTGCACGAAGTCATTCGGGCTCTTCAGCCGCCGGAATAGGTGTTGACATTACACCAATATTATGACCAGTTCGTTGTCATTATACGCATATTATACATTCAGATTCTCGTGGTCACATACTAAACATATTTCACTTTAAACTACGCAGGAGCTGGTACGATTAGAAGCCAGAAGGCAAGGTTCCAGAAAATATAGTGCACCTATATTGTGTTGGAGATTTCATGCAGAAGAAAATTCAGGCGCGTCCCATACCTCCTCTAAAGCTGCGAGTAGATTCAATGCATAAGTTATACCAATTGAGAGATCCCAGAAACACGATCGACTCGCGATTTGCTTTTCGAAACTGGAGTGGAAGAGATAGGGGCACCGGAATTACTATTTCGGGCGGTGCTAAGGTCTTGCTCTCACCACCACCACCCCGCGTAAATGGTGGACACAACCCTCGACAATGCGTTTAATGGGCTCACGATTCGCAACCACGGGTACTTCTACCCTCGCAAAGGGTTTGAAATGACGCAGGGCTCTGAAAAGGACTGGTTCTATGTTGTTACTTGTGGCCGTGTTCCGGGCATCTACACGCATTGGTGAGTGAGTATTTTATTGTATGATAAGCTTCAATGTTCCTGCCTGCAGGGAAGACGCATCCCGGCAAGTCACCTCCTTTAAAGACGCGATCCACAAGAAGTACCTGGGGTGGACCGCTGCCACAAGCGCCTGGAATGACGCTCGTCGGCCCGTTGTCTCTCCTGCTCCCCCATCCACGCCGCAGGCTTCATTTTCGCGCGCGGCCGCAAATGCTGTGCCTGTCCGAGCCCAGAATCCCACCCTACCGAGGAAAAAGGAGAGAAAACGCGGGGCTGCGTCTGCGTCAACCCATGCCTAATGAATCGAATAACAAGCCGCTGTACGTTTACTCCCGGGATAACGGTGCTACAATCTATGCGAACGAGTACGTTTTGTCTTACAAATTAAAAGTCCTTGCTTATCACTTACGCCTCTCTCGCTGTAGACAGCAAGCCTCGTCCGCAGCTCATCGCGGTCTCACCGACGGCTCTTTTCGCAAGGTGGAAATCACTCCCCACCTCAGTGAAGCGTTCGCCTACGGCACCGAGTCGGCATTGCGAGTGATCGACATATCCGACGCCGAGAGCGATACCGAGGGCGTGCCAGTAATCAACATATCAGATACGGAGAGCGTGTAATTCCATCATTGCAATATCTACGTCTCATCTACGTCTTTCTTTTTTTTTGTATTTGGACTTCTATCGGATTTTTTTCCCGCATTTTGGAATTGGACGCACTTCTGACCGGTACCTTGAGAATGCGCCACCACGTGTAGTGCACAGCCACGGGTCACTTCAGAATCTATGAAAAGATCCTCGACGCAACGCGGCGGCAGCTCCAGGAAGCGAGCCAAAAACGTTTTCTCACTCCAGTCGTTTGGACTTTCGCTCAGAGACCCGGCCTCAACCTCAACCCCTTCTACTGCTCGCACAGCCAATTTAACTGCAGACGGACGACGCGCTGATGTCCAAATCATCGAACTCCAGCCGCCCGAGCGCACAAGCGGCCCACCCGTGAGCGGCCCACCCGTAGATCTTAGCGATGACGACAACGACTGGCTGGATTTACCGGGCCCAAATATCGCGGACTCTGTGCATACATCATCAATGACCCAGAACTCGGCCCGCAAAAGGAAATGGTACGCAACCACGGTGGGCTCATTGCTTTCTTGCTTACCCACCATGCTGATGTTTTAATTCAGGATGACAATCTTCGGTATTGGGTCCAAAATTTCCGGGACGAATACCTGCGAGTGTTGATCACTCGGGAGGGTACCATGGGTGGCGTGGGTCTGTGTTCCTGCGGGGAGGCGGAGGCGGAGTACCGCTGCAACGAGTGCCATGGCATGCAGATGTTCTGCCGAGCATGCATTGTGGAGGCACATAGACGGCGCCCTTTGTGCCGCATAGAGGTGCGTTCTTTCATTGTCTATGCGTGGACCTCTTTGACTTTGATGTATACAGGCATGGAATGGTCGCTTTTTCGAGCGCCGAGAGCTGCGGAAGCTTGGCTTGCGGGTCCAACTTGGGCATGCAGATAATCAGCCTTGCCCTCGTGCGCACCGCGGCCGCGAGAAATTCGTCGTGATAGCGCCAAACGGATTCCACCACGTCGCGGTGGACTTCTGTCAGTGTCGTCTGAGCAATTCAACGCACCGTTGGGAGCAGCTGCTCTTATACGGTTGGTTTCCATCCACGCCCGACAATCCGCAGAGTGCTGTCACCATTTCCGCTCTGAAACTTTTTCATGCGGTCAGTCTTCAAGGCAAGACGACCGCCTATCATTTCTTCAATGCCTTAGTGAAGATCACGGACAATACGGGCAGTAGAGCTTTCCAAGTGAGGGTTCTGCTTTCTTCCGACTCATTCTGGACTCACCCGAAATTGCAGCGCCGATATCGGCTTGTCCTTCGGTTGGCGCGCGAGTGGCGCAACCTCCGAGCTCTGAAGCGCGGGGGGATGGGCAATGACCGCGACCGTTTTTCCGCCGAGACGCGCGATGGGGAGCTCGCGGTGGAGTGCATCGCGTGCCCCAAAGTTGGAGTCAACCTCCCGGAGGGCTGGCAGATGGCATCGCCGGAGCGAAGGTAGGCGTCCTCGTCCGTCTGGCACCGAAGCGTGCGGCTCATTGCGTCCAGATTTTTGTTTGCCGTATTCTGGGCCTTCGACGCCTGCTTTCGCCTGAAGAGAAAGAAGATTTCGAGCTGGGCTGCGGACCCGAGCATTCAAGACGGGTGGGCGTATTTCACTGCCTGGAAAGAGTACGGGCCATTCGTCAGCACTTTGGGAGAACAGACAGAGGTACGTCCCTCCCCTTACCTTGCCCGTCCTTCAAAAGCTGACGAGGCGGGGGCAGATGAGTACGTGCACAGGCCTCGCGGCACTCGACCACGCCAACACCAAGTACGCGCAGGGTTACGCTGCTACCGGGTGCGGGATGGTCACTTGCGGCCGCCACGAGGTTGTGGCAAAAAACGGGGTGGGGGATTTACAGGCGGGGGAAAAGTAAGCTTTTGAATTTATCTCTGCTGGGCCGCGACGCTGAACGGGCTGTTCTCCTCAGATACGGTAACATGGACTACATTGTGGCGAGCGCCTGGCGACACGTCCGCGACCTGTTGTTTTTTTGCTATCATACGACATCATGTGTCAATGGTCTAAGAACCTCAAGGAACGCCTCTTGAAACTCCCGCCCGCCCTGCGCTTCCACCTCGTGCAGTACATCGTGAAGTTCGTGATACCGAAGCTTCATATTCTTGGGCACCTGAGATGGTGTCAAGAATTCTTTTCGTTACTCTTCACGCTCGGCGCGGCGCAGGCCGACATGGAAGGAATTGAAAGAATCTGGTCCTCCAGCGGTCTGATGGGGGCTAGCACGCGGGAGATGGGACCGGGGGCGCGCCAAGACACGCTAGATGACTTTTGGCACTATTGGAATTGGAATAAGGTTGTTGGCATGGGTGAGCACTTTTTATCTCTCTTCTCAAGGCGTTATTTGCTCAGTGACGGTCCTGGTAGGCCTTACACTTCGCAAACGGCTGCTTAAGGCGGTAAAAGAGCTCCAGCGGCAACGAGACGGTCTTGAGGAGTTTTCAGAGGCGCAGGGGGACCAGGTGCCGGTTTGGAAGCAAATGGTCGACGACTTTGAATCGGGAGCGTCGCTCGTGAACCCATACCAGCTTCCTAAATCTGGTACGCCGTATCCTTAATCTAGCCAACCCTTCCCTCCGTTGATGTGCCGTTGTTTTCGAGGCCCGAGCCTGCGGGAGATAGAGCTCGAGTTGGCGCGAGAGGAGGAAAAAACAGAGCGTGCATCTTCGACCGTACGGGACGCCGCGGATGGTACCATGACCGAGTATCTCATGCTGGGGCTGGAGATCGAAGGGCAGCAGTCAGTTTTTAGTTCTGTGGCATCTCCTTCCTGCGCTTATCCTCCCTCAGACGTCAGCTCGCCGCCGATCTATTGGCCAACAAGTCGCCCACCGCAAAAGAGCTGACCGACTTTGTCACCCGGCGGACACGAATTTCACGTCAAATAAAGAAACTGCGCCTCCTACAGCGCAGATACTCTCCTGGCGCTCTGCAGCACCTCGCAACCGCTCCCGACGCTCTCGAGGTCCCCGAAGCAGAGCGCACGCCCCTCCTGCTGCCCTCTGCGCTCTCCCATGCAGAACGCTCACCGCCGCTCTCTGCACCAGGCCTTGCTGTGAGCGAGGCGCGCTTGCGCGATGGGCAATGCGACGAGAGCCTGGATCTCATCCGCCACGGGCTGTGCGTCAAGAAACGGTTGCAAACGTACAGGTCCCGCAACTCGCGGCGGCAGCACCAAACACGCGCTCGCGCACACTTGTCGACAGCCAGCAGCGGAAGGTGGACCTCGCTGCTAACACGTACCGGCAGGCCCGAACGGCCCGACGTGCTCTCGACGACGTCGCAGGAGCCTCACAATGGCAGGAGCTCAAGAAGGCGGACGTTCGGATGCTGGAGGACGAGGAGGAAGCCAAAAAGAGGAAGCAGCGCGCGATGAAGGGGAAAAGGAAGGAGGCAGCCCAGGAGAACGAGAACGGGGAGGTGCGCGGCGTGCCAGGAATGGGCGAAAAGAATCGTCTTGTTTCCTGGATCTGGCTGAGTGCGGGGTACACGGGCGGAGTCATGGGGGAGAACATGTACGAGGGGGTGAGGGTAGAATGGTGCAAGGCGTATGCGCGGGTGAAGAGGTGGCGGGAGGAGGTCCTCCTACTGCAGGAGGAGATGGCTCGGTGCCTGCGCTCGCTAGAGTGGCAGGCTACCGTGTGGGATGGGAGGGCGATGGAACCCCACTACAGTGGGACGCGCACATACAGTCCAATGCATCGGGACGGCGCAATGGCATTCGCTGCCAGGCAAGCGGCGTTGCGGCGGACGCTCGCAGCCCGTTTTCGCCGGATGTGGTGGAGCCTTACCGACCGGATCGAGGGCCCACAAGCTGCTGCGTCATCCGAGTCGTCGGGGATGGACGACCACGAGCGCGGCGGTGGTGGCAACGGCTCCAGCGGCGAGGAGGAGGATACAGCTGGCAGCGACGACGGTGGAGCGGCTTCGTATGCAGACCCTTGCACGGCTGATGCAGAGGGAGTGGTTGCTGAAATGAGCCCAGAGGACGAAGCTTTGAGGAGGGCCCAGATAGATGAGCTCCTCGCCATCCAATCCACCTCAGCGAACCAATATGATGATATCTAGCGTGAGTTCTTCAGGCTAGTTCTTTCTTGCTCTTCTTACTGACCACGCCATTAATTGCAGCGTCCCGAGGCTTTTTTCTGTACCTCCCAGCGCGCGCTGCGGGTTTTCCCGCTGTATTTTTTTTTCTAAAGCGTGGGATTTCTCCTCACGCATACACCCTTTCCATTGCGATGCTCCCATGGTGCTCCTACCGTTGCTCCTCTTCACGCCTGCGAGTATCACCTGCTCGTAGCGCTGGGCTTTTTTTTTACAATTTTTGGGCACATTTCGGCGATATCGGATGTTTCGGATGCTTCGGACAAATGTAATGAGATATCTGATAATTGAAATAGCATAATCCCCGGCACTCCTAAGCGCCACCCGGCGAATGTACGTCGGGAATCACAGGGTATGGCAGAAGATAAAGATATCGGGGCAAGATAGTCAGGATCAAGTCTCTTTTGGGGCTAGATATGAGTTAGCATGGGGCTTTGCAAAATCCCCCGACACTAATGTGTGGGGACTTTGCAAAGTGCCTACGTCATCTAGTGGATCGCGGTATAGTGCCAGCCGACCTTCAACTGTGCTGCTGTGATAGCTGACCACGAGAAAGGGGTCAACCAATTGATGTATTTGCCGGGACGGTCCGCTTTCTTCTTGGGACGACCCTGCGGCTTTCGGGTGTCGGCTTTGATTTTCTTTTTGATTTCACGAGCCGGGCGCGATCCCTCAGCAACTGTGCCCCGCGACGCTGTTTTGCGGTACTTAAGAACGACATCAACCTGTGATTGGTAAACGATACAGTTAATATCAAAGTAGTCTTCACTTACCTTTGCATGCTTCTTCGCCCTCGGATTTTCTGCTTCGGCCTTCGCACGACTGCGACGCTTGCGCTCGTTCTGGCCATCCTTCCGCTGCTTCTCCTTCGCAGCTGCTTGGAGATGCGTCTGCTTCTCCAGAAACTCTCTCTGGCTGCGCACATCCTCTGGATCGCGTTTGAATCGCTCGCGCTTCTCCTCCTCCGTCAAGACTTTCGGTTTCCCCCATAAACGAAATAGTCCCGGCTTCTTGGACGGTGAGCCGTTTTTGAACAGGTCCAATGCTTGTCTGGTTGCGCTCACAACCTTTTCTTTAATTCGTTTCTTCACAGGACTCGAGTGGGGCGTGTCGGATGCTCGCTCAGCGTGGGTGCGCTTCGTCGCTACTGGCGTCGATGGCCGTGTACTGCTTGCCAGAGATGACGTCTCCGCGGGCTGCTTGCTTCCTTGTGCCGGCTGCGATGAAGTGATCAACGGCGGTATCAGAGGGAAATCATCCGAGCTGGTACTGGTGGCCCGGCGGTGGCGAGAGGGGGTCGGTGACAACGGATTAGGCAAGGAGGGAGTAGGCGAGGAGGGAGTCTCAGGTCGTGATTCAGCGCTGCCCTCGGATGGTGCGTACATGGAAAGGGCTGAACAGCTCTTGATGTCTTCCTCGCTCTCCGTGTCATCGCCCGACTTGGAGGGAAGTACATCCGCAGCCGTTTCCGCATCCGTCTCAACGTGAGCAGGCTGCGGGGGTCGCAACGAATGTGTGAATGTGAACTCGTAGTCGCGGCCTTGACTCTGGAAGCCGCCTGGTTTCTAGAAGGACATCAGACGGGCCTAAGATTGGTACGTGGTGCCCATACCTTTTCCTCATGATGCTCAATGGCCCGCAAGAACATGTTGATACGTTCGTCTGCCATGACCGCAGCGGACGATTCGGGAAGTGGGTAACGAGCACTGTCAAACCAGTGCGCAAGGCTGAAATATGCCAGCAGGCCACACGAATGAGGGTCGCGCTGTTTTGCTACAGGTATGTCCTTCCATGTAAATTCGACGCCAAGATGCTGGAACAGCCACCAGTCAACAGAATTGCGCAAAGATTTGGGAGCTTTGTTGTCGAGTCCGTCGCCGTAACCGACAATGTTTTGGGTGCAGTCAATTGTAAGTGCGACCCAGTGGTTATTGTGTATGTTCACGATTGTGCCCAGGCGCTCGCGGCGTCTCATCGCAAATGCTGACCCAAGTTGCCGAAGCCACTGAAATTCTCCAGCAGTCTGATATTCGTCGGGGCGTGAGTACGCCTGGCCCAGTTTGACCGCAAAGTGAGTGGAATTGATTGTGCTCGTGCTCTCGTCGCTAAGCCCCAAATCTGCGGCCAAGAGCTCGAGCATCTGGTCCTCGTGGTCGGTATTCAGCCAGTCTGTCGTGAACCAGACCGCGAGATTTTCCACAGAGGAGGCTGCGCGAAAGCACCTAATTGTACTATCCCATGGAAGCCTGTCAAGAGCCTGCAATGCCGCCTTGGCTCGACCGGCAGCAGCTTCACTGGTCGTGGATTTCTCGAGGTTTGCGTGGACCTGATCAGCTGCGGCACGCCACACCGTCCGCGAGTCACGCACGAGGTCCAGCATTGACCAGATGGTGGCCAGCCAGAGTGGATAACGGGCTTTTTTGTTGCCACGGTGCACCGGTGAATGCACGAGCAGTATTGACTTGGTTGCAGGGTCAGAGATTATTGCCCTAGATAGCGCTTTGACCACCACCGCGGGCGGCACGGGAATTTCGCGCAAATTGAATGTGGTGAGAGTCGGCGGCAGGTTGGAAAGATAGTCGCTGGGGTCGACGAATGCCGTAGATTTGCGCTGCGGCGGGGAGCTCGAGGGTCATCAGGCTCGAGATGGGGAGGTCCACCGAGGGGAGTATGAGCTGCGCCTGCCCCTCCGGGATCTGCAGGGCTTCAGGCAGGGCACCCATTCTCGCGAGCATCGTGAAATGCGAAATTGGGAAGGTGATTTGTCATGATGGTGACTCAGACCTGCCTGATTTGGCCTCAAGGCCGCTGAGTAGCTGTCTTACACCGTTTAGAGCGGTTTTTACGAGTAATAGATAGTAAATTGTCTAATTCTAAGGCATTTTGCACACTTTGCGGCGGATTTACGAAAAAAAAAAATCGGTCACACTCCCTCAGCCAAAGTACGAAATCTGAAATTCGTAAATTTTGGTCACGGGTCACAAGGCGTACGAATTGAATTAAATGGTACAGTAGCTGAGCAGTGAGGCAGAGCACAGGCTAGCACAGGGCCTTGCAGATCCAAGGCTGGGATTGCACAGGAAACGTCGGTGCAGCACCTACGCGTCGAGGAAAGTTATGTCCTCATCGGGGCGGCGCGGAGGTGGTATACGGAACCGGCACCAGAGGCGACGGGAGCGAATTCGGGATCCATGACGGCAGTGGGGAAGTCGAAATAAAAGACACTATACCCATCGCGTCCATTTTTAAGCCCTCAATGGCGGCAGAAACAAAGGAAGAGGACAAGAGGGGAGCAGAATTGATGGTGTTGATGGCATCAAAAATGCGCTTGCATGGCGCTCACAAGAGTTTTGCGCTACCAATCGGTCTGAACGTTCGAAGGAGAATTCTGAAAGCCTTCCAAGCGCCATCCAAGACCAGAACGATTTATCAAAGCGGGTTCTAACAAGGCGACAACCGACTCGCTAGTCTGCATTCTCATTGATTTCTGAGTCCGAGGCTACACCCTGGAAGATTCTACCGCCTGTTTCCAATCTAAATTCTTCTGCTGTCGCTAAACGTCTGTGGCCACAGTTCCTGTTCGTCAAGAATGGAAAAAAATCGGTGGAAGCGGCTGCCATCAACATTCTTTTCGATCGCCGTCTGGACAATAGCGTCGAGCCGATGGACGCCTCGCCTGTTTCCCAATAATTCTGGAAGTACCTTGATGGAATAAAAACCTGGAGCACAGTGTACGTAGCCGTAGGGAACCATCCCTCTTTCGGGTTGGCCCGCCACGCATTTTATGTCGTTCTGGGCCTCCTGACGATACATGGGTCAGTGCCAGCGGCGCTCCCTGCGAAAACTGCAATTTACGGTTCCAATACGTAGTAAAGACCTGATATTCTTCCCGTTCATCCAGTCTTTCCCCTGTGTCGTCTTGGTCATCGACGGGAATTTGGTTATACTGCCGACTGAAGATCCACATAGCTTCAGTCCACCGGCAGCACGACGGGCGACTCCCCCTCGGAATCGTCCTTCCGTCGGCGGGATTGGGGTAGTGCGTATGCCATCTGTTTTTCTTGCTTACTCTGCGGCGGGCTCTGAGACGGGTTAAAATAGATGAAGCGTAAACATCGAAGATCGCATAAATCCTCTGGGCTCTTTGATGTCTTGGTGGTGCAGAGCATGGTTTGTGAGCCGAATCTCGATACGCTCCTGGTTTTCGTTTCCAACCTCAGCTATAGACACATGGGAGTCTCTGATGCTCTGCTTTGCACATTTGTTAAATGAGCGAAGATGAATGGATTATTTTATCCTTACCCGCTCTACCGATCTAACTTGTGTCGGTCCCACGGTTTGTACCATCTGGCGCTTGTACGAGCGGATGTCATTTCTGGGGTTAGAACTCGCTGTAGAAAGCACTGGCAGTGAACACTAAACACGCATTTTTATGGGTGATATACTGTGCAAAAATTATTGAAAATCTACAGGCTTTCTAGTCTGAATCTGTTGGCGGGTACGATCAAGGACCTGGGTTTTTGATGGAAAACGTGACCAGTTCGCACGTCCAAATCCGGACGATACTCGGGATTTGGCCACTTGCAACGGTCTAGAAGCCATTCTAACTACATGTCACTTTTATTTAAAGCTATAAGTAGGTACTGAAAAATTCTCTGAAGATTTTGAGGCCCTTCTTGGTGTACTATTGCCATTTCAAGTCACATACATAAATAACACCTCCCGTATGCATTTCAGATCCAATTTATTTCATTGAAAAGGGAAAAATGATCCAATAGTCCGTTCAAATGCATTCAACAATAATGCAGGTGCCCAAGGCTCTGGTGAGGCGAGATTGTCCGAATTGGGTGTGTGGAAGTGATCACGTGTCTAACGAAAACCCAGGTCCATGATCGGACCTGCCAACGAAATCAGACTCCATATGAAAGATTTATCGACTGTCATAATCTTGTGGAGTCTGACCACAAGTGAGACTACAGGCTTTCTGGAGAAAACTCACATCCAGTCCGGAACTGGGTAACTGTTGGGATTAATAATGCAGCTCGGCCTTCGGGCAATTGATTGATAAGATCATTAGTAATACAGACAGTGGTAGATACACGTAGAATATTCTAGTTACAACTTTTGTAGTATATAAGCTTGCAGTACTATCCTGCTAGAGCATCTGATTGCTCTAAAGCAGCCTTCTCACAAACAGTGCTATTGCAATCTTACTTTATCTTTCCATTCTAATCCGCCCTCCTCGCTATTATTACAACACAATCAGATCTCAGTTACATCACCGATAACCCGATTACATGTCAGAAGCCCAGTCCATTCACCGGATTGAACCTCTGCGCGGCAGTGATAACTATGCTGCATGGAAAGTTCAAATGTTGGACATCCTCACTGATCTCGGCCTTGATGATCATGTCGATCCCGAATCTACGGCCCCTGACGAGTCCGATGCCAAGAAATTGGCAGCGTGGAAAAAGGCTGATCGCCGTACCCTCTCCGCGATCCGACTCCGCGTAGCCCCTGATGTTGTTCAACACATCCAGGGAGAGACCATAGCTCTGAGTGCATGGGAAATGCTCTCACATCTTTTTGAGCTCAAAGGTCAAATGGGAATTGTGCTAGCCCGCCACAAGTTCTACAGCACCCGTGCTCCCGCCGATCAACCTCTCGAATCTCACATCAAATTGATGTGCCAGTTCCAGGGAGAGCTAAAATCACTTGGACAGGAAGTCACTGATGGAGACTTTGCTGTTGCCTTGCTCAGCTCCCTACCTGCTGATTGGGATGCATTTGTTCGGTCCACCCTTTCCGGAAGCACAGCCCCTGATTCCAAAACCACCATCTCCTCCATCCTTACTGAGGAACGTCGCCGGAATAATCGTGATGGAGAAATTGATACAGATCGGGCCATGGTCACCAATCACTACCACAACCGGAAATTCCACTCCACTCCAACTTCTCCCACGCCAACTTCTTCCACCACAAATAATTGGAAGAATGCCATTGTCATAAATGCGGCGGTAAGGTCACATCGCCCGTGTCTGCCCATCACAACGCGATGAAGAACCGGACCAGGCAAACTTTGCCTATGATGCTGTTGATGATGAAGCAGCTAAACGACTTTGCCTTTTAAATCTGTCGGCAACCTGTCGAAAATTTGATTGATGGAATTGATGCAGTGATTAGCATGTCGGCGGTCGGTAGGACATTGGGTTGCAGGGCAATTTGGGCCGGTCCACAAAGTCTGGAACTGTCAAGCATGGGTCAATCCTGGGCATAGGTGTTTTGGTATAGCCTCGCTGAGGGAGAGTGTTGGGATTAATAATGCAGCTCGGCCTTCGGGCAATTGATTGATAAGATCATTAGTAATACAGACAGTGGTAGATACACGTAGAATATTCTAGTTACAACTTTTGTATTATATAAGCTTGCAGTACTATCCTGCTAGAGCATCTGATTGCTCTAAAGCAGCATTCTCACAAACAGTGCTATTGCAATCTTACTTTATCTTTCCATCTAATCCGCCCTCCTCGCTATTATTACAACAGTAACAACCTCTTCTGGTTACATCTGCATCTCGGTTGCATCTCCATTCCGTCCTTGCATTTTGGGTCGCAATGGCATGGGGCATCAACATCAAATGATCCGTGATCATCCCGGCTTTCGGCTGCATTCGGCGCACCGTGATTTTCTTGGAATCGAGCCTCAAAGGTCTCAAGGACCCCTAAATAAAACATCGGTAATCCTGAGATGCAATTTATGCCCGTAGGTGTGGTTCTGACGCCATTTATATACATAGGACACAGCCGGACTTGCCGGATTAACCCCAACCAATTATATGGGGGAACTCGGGAGGGATTCTCTCACATCCATTAATAAGATTGAACTCTAACAGTTGCACTCTAACAGTATACCATATACTATATCAACATCCCCCAAGCTCCTCCCTACATGTGATCGCAGTGAGTTGTTGCCGCATCAACTCCTAATTTCTGCGAGAGGGACAATTCAGGCGTATTCTGACATTCGCACACATTCACAACGCCGCCGTCATCAACTTCGCGCACAACACAACAATCAATGTAGTCATGGGAGCCCCCGTCAGATTACTGCGTGCGAGAGGGAAAGTAGAAATATCCACCTGATAGATATGCAGGAGTGAATCAAGGAGTTGGCGGTTCGACCTGGTGGTCCTCATCTTTGATTGGTCCTGGTCAATACCAACCGGCTTCGAATCTCTCCGGGCATCATGATTGGATGCAAAATATCTGGTGGTGTCCCGAACTTCCTGTGCGGGTCGCGATGAACGTGTGCCTGACCTCGTCGAATGCCTCCATCCACAGTGGAGTCTCGATTTTTAAAACTTCCTGTTCAACTCGAACGAAAAAATCAAACAGCCCATCAAAATGTTGGAGTTTTGATTGACCCTGAAGCTGCTGCTTACGGATTGCCGCCCCTCAAGCCGAAGCAAAAACGGGCCCGACCACTATGTACAGTATTACAAACATCCAGCACGATCTGGGGCAATCCAGGGTGGAAATGATTTCCACACCCTCCGACGATATTATTTCGTTGCTTCGAAGATCGTTGGTCAATCTGAGCCATTTCCGTTGAAAACAGATCGTTGCCTCATGGTCCACAGGGCGTTTACAACGGACGGTACAGTAACAGAAATCAAGATATCTTTCTCGCTCTGATGCACTTCAGTTTGATGATGTGGATCTTCCGCGAGGGAGTGCATTAATTCAAAATAAACCGGTTCAGTACCGGAATCGGAGGAGTCAGTGATATAACTTTTTTTGCGGTTCAGGTGGCAGATGCATACAGTCCTTATCGTTACAATCGTTGCGCACATCTATCTATCCCGTATCCAGATATGTTGAGTGGCATATATACAACGGCAGTACGGATGAGCATCAAGATACTTTCACCTACTCATAATGCCCCCCAGACGAGAGTGTATAAAGTAACTTGTGGCAGCTAACTTGAACTTTGATCGCCGGTTCGATTTGGCGGGGCTAACTTTACGGTACTTTACTTTACTTTTCCCATGCTTGGCAAATCTAACTTGTTGACAGCTAACTTGTACGGTTCTGACCAGACGATGCAAGGGCCACGGTGAATGTTTCCAGCATCCGAATAGTATTGAAACCTAGGTATTTATTGTTTTCCCGTCGGCTATGACACTCATTTCTTCACTCTATGCCGCACCATCGGTGACAGTGTTACGATGTATCAATATCATCCTAAGACTCCAACCGTTTCGTATTCGTTTGCGGTTGAGCATAAACTAAACGGAAACAAAAAGGAAATGTTTAAAAACCGTTTAAAACAGTTTATAAACGGTATTTTTTGGCGCAACAAAACTTCAATTTCGAAGCAGGAGGGAAACGACTACTCTAGATATCCGGCCTTGATCCACATCTTTGTTAACATCGCCTTCATGATGGTCTCTGCCTTCATTGATCCCCGAGCTTCATGGGCACAAGTGACGCGACTTTGAGAACAGGCGCTCCACGGAAACACTGGTTCCTGGGATGGCCAAAAAATCCCTGGCCATTCTCGCAACAACTGGGAAATGATGGCCGAATTCCTGCGTCATAATAAACAGTCAACTTGCAAGAGAATACCAGTCGCAATTTAAGGTGCTCACCTTCCACCATAACAAAACTCCGTCATGATCCCCCCGGCCATAGGTTTGGAAGGCGGAAAAGAATTGGTCAAGCCCACTGATTGCACTGGTCGGTGGGGTCTTGTCTTCTGCATTGAACATGCAAATGTCGTCCAGGAACGAGGCGGAGGCCCCGGGATGAGCTTGGATATCGGAATTGCCTTTTTGGGCACGACTCACGGCCTTTTTGTCGTCGTAGGTTTCTTGTATGCCTGGAACGTATGTGTGAAGAGAATTCGGGCATATTCCTGCCGCTCTTCGCCCTGGTTCAGCTTTCTAAACCAGGACAGACCCAGGGATGGAAAACTAATGCACAAGGCCGTAAGTTATATTGTGTCGCCGTAAATAACAACTTACCTGTCGCGATAATGTTGAATTGGCATGCACGCACCTTAGAATAGTACATCTCCAGCTTCTCCAGCCCTGCCGAGACCGCCGCATGGAGAGGTCAAAGGAACTTTTCGTCATCACGGGTCGACCAGAGATGGACAAGCATCTTCTTGTACATCGGGAGGACCCACGGCAGTGTAGGTGTGCTCGATTTCGACATTTGAAGGGTGACTTTGGTGAAGACCTTTAGAATGAGTTGGAGAAGCTCGTCAGAAGAGAAACAAAAGGAGTGGTTGCACTTACTTTAAGTATTTCTCTCAATGCTTCTAGGAGCTTCCAGTGATTGTCGGAAAGCACGAGGGAATGAAGCTCATCACGCTCGAGCACCCACCGTTGAATGGCCTGTGGAGCAATAATCAGAATTGGTTGATCTAGAGTTGAATGAGAATGTACCTTTCACAAGACCAGCGCACGAGAAATCATCACCTCTGTGTAATTCCAGCGATGCTTTACATCGCGGATGACCATCAAAGAAACCTTCTGACCAGATTTGTGCAGTTTGTCTTTGTAAATCGAAGCAGAAATCTAATTTGAACTGTTTGCGCCGCTGGGGGGATGCGCAAATTTTGGTCATGGTCAGCCGAAGCTAACAAAAATCATTAGTCATAACTGTAACCCGGAGCAAGTGTGTTGCAATTGAGCTATAGACGCCTGGTTACCTCAAATTCCAATGCAGATCAAGGCAAGTAATCAAACTATTTCAAGTAACTTCAAATAACTTCAAGTTACTTCAAGTTACTTGGAAGTAACTTGCCCCGCCAAGTTAGATCAATGTGATCAGACAAAGTAACTTATGCCATCAGATGGCATTAAATCCCGCCAAGTTCATCAAGCTATAGTCGCGAGAGCGTGAATTGGCACTTGGCACGACCTCACAAAGCTGAAATAGATCCTGGGATACCTAGTACACATATAACTTGAAGTTACTTAAGTTACTTGTAAGTTACTTACAAGTTACTTAAGTTACTTACAAGTAACTTTGTCGTACTTTACTTTACTTGTCTGCCACAAGTAAAGTAAAGTTATTTTTGTAAGGCTAAGTTAGTTTGTCTAAGTAACTTTGTTAACCATCCCCCCCAGACGCCCCACCACAGTCGACAACATTCTCGAGTACACCGCAACCGCGGCAAATGCACTCCGAGATATTGCAGCAGCATTGCAATTACCTTTCGTGGGGAGGCTCTGCACACTAACTTTGGAAATAGTCCTCGGTGGTGCTGGTAGGGAATTTCCGCAATGCTTTGGATGCTACAGCTCAATTCGAGGACGCAGAACACAAAGTTTGAAAAGGACCGATGCCTTCGGATTGTACAGGACATACATAATTTGCTCTGTCTCCTCGTGGACCTATCCATACACTCAGAAGATATTCAATCTCCGACAATGCTCAATAAAATTGTCCATTATGCTCTGTGAGCCAGATGTGTTCCTGAGTCATTATTACTTTGCATTCATTTTTTTTGGTCCGATTACAGGACTCTCCAAAAAATCGAATGCTGTTTAAGAGCACAACGAGAGCTGGGGACAATCAAGCGACTTTTCAAAAGATATGAAACTCATTGCACAATTGGCCAGTTGTGAATCGGAGTTGCAAGCAGCGTTGGAGGATTTGACAGTAAGCCACTTAGTGCCCTTCAATCAATAGTTGTTCCTCAATTTCAACAGATCAAACAATGCGTTGGACTTGCTTCCGCTGTGATTGAGTTCAACATTGACACCGAGAGGCGCCATCAAGAGCTGCTGGAATTGATTTCAACTCAGAGTGACTTGATTGATAAACTCTCTTCTGTGAGCATGTTCCACCAGTCCTGTGTAGGTCGTCTCAGATGACTCTCCAGATTGGCCAAAGTTCTTTGAATAGCAGGTGATTACTTTTTTTGGCCGCAGAAAATGAAGAAACCACAGCTGAGCATGCTATTCTATCCAATCCAGCTCTGGCTTTCTCTCTTTATTGCCTGCTCCCCCACAAATATTCCATGGGAGGGAATCTGAACTTCAAGATCTTGTCAATACCCTTCTCGCCGAGCCTGCCCGTGTTGCATTGCTTGGCCCGGGTGGGATGGGAAAAACGGCTTTAGCGGTGGTAGGCATTCATAACCAGAAAGTGGCCGATAGATATCCCACTCGCCACTTCATACCCTGTGACTCTGTTCACACAAAGGATTCTCTGGTTGCAACCATTGCTTCGCATCTTGGCCTTGAGACCTCTGTTCACTATCTGGCAACAAGTTCCCCTTGCCTATTGATTTTGGACAATTTTGAGACACCTTGGGAACCAGTGGATGGTCGAACAAAGATTGAAGAATTTCTTTTGCTGGTGACTGGGGTTACCCATATTGGCCTTCTTGTATGACTTATTCTCATCTTCCATCCCCCCTTTTAACTCTGTGTTCACAGATCACCATGCGTGGGGCTGAGAGGCCTGGAAAGGTTCAATGGACTCATCCATTCCTACCTCCTCTGAGGCCGTTGACTCCAATTGCTGCTCACCAAACATTCATTGAAGTCGCAGATGACATCCACGACCCTTTAGAGGCTGACCAACTTTTGAAGATTACCGACAACATCCCCCTTGCAGTCCAACTGATTGCAACCGTTGCAGCCTCTGAGGGGTGCCAAGCCACTCTAGAGCGCTGGAAACTTGAAAGCACTGCCATGCTCTCTGCTGGTTATGATAAACGATCAAATCTGGAGACATCAATCATGCTATCTCTGTCGAGTCCTCGCATGTTGTCTTTGCCTCATGCAGCGGATCTTCTCAGCCTGATGTCCCTCTTGTCAGATGGTATTTCTGACACCGATTTGGCACAAAGCAGACTACCTATTCCCGAAATCCTGAAATGCAAAACAACATTGATCCGCACTTCACTTGCGTATGTGGATAATGCTGGACACTTGAAAGTATTGGCCCCTATCCGGGAATACATTCAGAAGGCCCAGGCCCCCTCACCAGTATTGGTGAGGCCCTTGCGAACACACCTCATTGATTGTCTGAGGCTCTGGCAGACTGCTATGCAGTACTCTTAGCCAGTTGGGCGTGATTTGGCACCATACCTTCGCTCAAATCTTGGGAATTTGCATAATGTATTGCTGCATGGTTTGGACTATGATCTTGCAAACCTGGGGGAGAGACCACAGAGGGAATTATCCTGCTTAACCGTTTCCATCTGGTCATGAGTCATGGTCTCACTTCACTTATGCTTCGGCTGCCTGAAATCCAACCTGAACTCAATGACCACAGGATCCAAGGACAGTTTATTACTGAAGCTTTCCAAGCAAAGTTCTTTTATGTGATCCCAAATCCAAATACGTATATGGATGTGGCCATTGAGCATTTTCGGATAATCAAGGATGTTGAAGGTGAAGGTGAGCTTTGTTCATTTTTCATGCACATTGGACAAACTTATGACAGTAATCCATCCCAGCTAAACTCCACGAGGCAGTGGCCAGATATTATCTCGAGTGTGTCCGTGATCACAAGAAAGCAGGATATCTGTTTAGCCATGCACTCTCCTTGGCATCACAATGCAATTCTCAGAACATCCAAGTTCGGGGACTTGTTGGGCTAGCAACAATAGAATACAAACAGGGGAATTGGCTGGAAGCTTTGAAGCTGGCCCGCAAAGCACACAGAGTTGCAATTGCTGCAGGCAATGTCTGGGGCGAGTTAACTGCAGCCTATCGCCAGGCTCTGTGTTACATGGCACTTGGAGACTTCAAACACAGCATGCTGCTAGTCAAGAAAGCAAAAGAGCTAGTGGTTTGGGGAGGCATGCAAGGAGGACAGGCTCAGTATGTGTTAATGGGTGTTGAAGCAGAGGTATGCCAGGCCAAGACAGAGTATGCTGAAGCCAGACATATCTATGAGGCAATGTTGCACCAAACCTCTGCTGTGCTCTCCCCTGTTGAGTATGGATATGCCCTTGTCAACATTATTTCACTGGATTTGGCAACAGGCACTGACACAGATGTTGTGTCCCGCAACATCCACATGGCAAGCGGCTGTGTTTCAAAGTGCACATTTCTCACGGGGCATCTCGCTTTGCGAAGTCCACCAGGTGGACCTGAAGCTTCACAAAGGGGACACAGGGTGATGCGTGTATGGGATACATTCAGGCTTTGGGTGGTGCATATCTCGCCGACAGCGAGGTTGCATGCTACTGCCTCATGAGGCTGGCAGACTCCACACATCCCGTGCATGCTGCCCTTGAGGTTCTACAATGGGCCATCATCTTCTTTGCATTCGCAATGCACCAGTCGGTGCGAAGTGTGCTAACGGTACACCAAGCGCTGCGGAGTCTGGGGGATGCTCTTATGCAACACGGGATGGAAAATGAGGCACTAAGTGTTTTGACACTGGCACTGGAAGGGTTCACCCAGATGGATGTGCATCAGAGTCGGGCAGAATGCATGCAAACAATCGGGGATGTGCACTTCCGACGTGGAGAAATTTCCAAAGCATCTACCCTTTGGACAGAAGCTAGACCATTGTTTGAGCGGTCTTTGCAGGCAAAGTCAGCAGCAGACATTGATAGTAGGCTTGCTGAGCTGGAGCAAGAAAATTTGCAACAGCTTTCCAACCTAGATGTGTCCACTGCCTCCCTGCAGTATCTATCAATTTCTGAAGACATTCCAGCAAATAGAAAGGAAAAAGTTGGTGCAAGTGTTCAATGATTGGTGCTCAAGCCCTTGGGATGTACACAAAAGTTGATATATTTCTTCTTCCTCATCTTTCCTTCCATGTATGTTGGTACAGAACCACACCACTGTGTAGTTTTCAATATTTATCCCACTAGAGAGCGCCGACAGCGTCGGTATGGCCCTTGCCCGCCATTGTGTGAGAATGACGTGAAATTAATTGTACCAGTTGTCAGGACATTGATTCTAGGTAAAAGTAAATTCAGTGCTGGCAGCTGCTGCAGGGAGAGAATAAATCATGATAGTTCAGATGCGTACACGTCACCGTAATGTACTCGATTTACTGAGGAGGGTGCTTGAGGGGTTTTCAGCCGGCTGCATAGAGGGCACACCTTACTATGTTGTGTTGTTGGCCAAAACATCGACAGGTGAATTGGAACTGATTTATCTTCTCCGGTACGCCGCAGGTGTGGAACAGCGTCGAGTCCACGGCCCCAAAGCGTGCAACTTACCGGCAGTGCGAGGCATGTGTCCAGGCCGATGTAACCAGAGTATAGAGTATAGGATTCTGCATTGACCTCACGGTAGACCCGCGTACCACTTGAACAAGTTTTCCTGGTAGAGTCTTGTTGAACTCATGGATGTGTTTGCCCGCATGGGACATCTTTCATTCGTGAGGCCAGGAGCTAGCGACAAAGTTCTTGCAGGTGGCCTTCAGTGCAGCTACTTACAGCCACTACACTCATGGTGAAAACCTGGCTTGGTTATGTTGCAGTGCCAATACATTTGGTAGCATGATAGACAAGTCCCGCTGTATGTTGCACTCAGTAGCAACTTGCGCGTTCTCGGTAGCGGCGATTGGTAGCGAAGGCTGGCTGGAGAAACAGACAGGGCTTTCGGCGACTTAGAAGTTAGGGAGCTCGGATTACTCGCCTTGTGCGGCGTGTTTCGCTTCTTCATCCGCCTTCGCTTCCCTGATGGTCCTTGCGAGGTGCAGATTAAACTTAGAACTTTGAAGGTGTGTCTGCAGTGTGAAGAGCTGAGATATATGGAGATAAATAACGGAGGTACCGGAGATCGGAACAAGCCTTGTTCACGATTAGAGGGTCCAGTGTTGAGGGTCGAGACAAGGACAAGGTGGAGAGCCCTTGGCAGGTAAGGGAATTATGGTTGATTTCTTTTAGGTCCGAGGTGATCATCTCACCCCTTCAAGTTGTCAATAATTTCTGCCCAAAGAAAGCCACACAAATGAGGATGCTTTTTGCAAAGGGTGCTTCGAATTCAGGCAAATTAAACTGTACAGATCATCTGAGAACAAAAGCTCAAACAGAAAAGTTTCATTCAAATTTCATCGAGGCACTCCGAGACCTTATTGCTGCCAATTCATCAGTTTCTGATGCGGTGAACAGGAACTGAATAAATATCCATCGAAACCATGAAACCAATTCAGCCTAAGCAACGGATTGTGTGTTGAGACACCCCAGGATTAATCAAACTTTATATAGATTTAATCACTTCCACACATAGTAGCACATATTTACGCCTGCCCGAGGTGCGGTTTCGATTTATTGGTTTCATTCTGTCTGGCTTGGATTGGCGTTGGGCCGTGACCGAAGCCGTGGCAAAGGTTTGCTGACTTGATTACCTCGCTGGCCAGTAAACGGCTGAAAGTGTGAGTTGCTAACAGGCGAAATGTAACAGTGCTATGATCCTCGATTTCCGAAAAATATAATTTGAAGGAAGGTCCTGCAATGGCGCATAACTAGTGCAGGTGATCAACATCCTTGTCGAGGTTGACGGCGTGGATTTTGGCATTCTTCCCGAAGCTCTGTGATTTCTTTGACGGGAAATATCTTGGTTGCTTCGAGTGTCTGAATTGTTTCGAGTGTCTGAATTGTTAAGCTATGGCTGAAAAAACGAAAGGACCAGCACGGACGATCCACGCGTCGCTTGCGAGTTGCACGGCCGATGTGTTCACCAATGAATCATTGACCCTAAACGCGACAGGTAATGCACGAAAGATTCACGTTGAAATGAGAAGAGGCAGACAATGCGACTTGAGATGTACATTTGTAAAAGGATAACACTTCTGGTATCGAAGATACGTTGTGTGTGTTCTGGAGGAGAACTGCCAGAACCAGGTCGACGGTAGCAGCATTCATAGGCCGAGAGGAATCGAGAAAATATCCACATACTCAATTTATGGATGTTTGGGGGAGTATTTAGTCCAGGAAGAACTGAGCCCGGTAGCCATGTTGGTGTGGTTGTGTTAAGTTTTGTTGCCCAGATGGAGCAAGGTCGACGAGAGATTGACGCAGAGGAGTTGGGGAGGAGACTTCAAGACTTCACAGCCGCAGATTCTTTCGGCCTGAAGGTAAGGAGAAGGGGTGAATTCTACATTGTATGGCTGAGACATATGTTACAGTGTCAATCGGCGTTATTCGAGGGAAGGGATTCGTAAAAAGCAGACGACATGCAGCATCCAATCGTATAGCAGGGATAGGAGAAAAAGCTCCCGTGCCGCGTGCATGCGAAGGATATAATCCTGCGAAAGATAGCAAGATCGTCGACCTGTAGCGCTGGGTCCGAAAGGGAGTACGGGCGAGGAACACATTGCGAGAACGAGTCACGGGCGTGTGCGGAATTTCCCAAGTCCCAAGCCGGACTCTCGTCCAGGAGGTCCAGAATATGCACGCAATACATCTTTGGAGCGCCGACATAGATGCCCCTCCTCGTCTTGCGAAAAAAGTGTTGGAAATGCTCGGTTTAAGTTGGAGACGGGCGCATAGGCAAGGGACAGGAGCAGTAGCCCCAGAGCAGCAGACATGGAGATAGACAAGGACGTGGGCCATGGCAACTGAAGCATGAAGGATATGATTTCTCTCATCCGGATAAGACAAGAGAATTCTGGAGTGAGATAAGATAAGATAACAATAAGATAATGTCCAAAGGAATGAGGAAAAGTCTGCACCTGCGCTTATGCATGGTGTCGTCGCCAGACGCAGGGGGACCGAGAAGGCTGTCCACCGCTTCAGGCGCCAAGCGGGGAGGGTGCGGCGTTGGGGTCGGGTACTGGACGAAAAAGGCGGCTCACGCCCACGGCCGAGGGTGAATGGAGTCTCCAAGAGTCGTGTCGACAGTGTCTTGAATGCTTTCCCCGTGACGGGAAACGCAGAGCACTTCCACCAATGCGCAGCGGCTCATCCCAAGGTCGAGTTCCAGTCCAGGCGCTTTACGAGACTCCTACTGTCGGTACATACAGCGCCGTCGGGCGTCCCCAAGCGAGACCTGGAGAGATTCCACTGCGAATCCCAAGGCCGAGGGCAGGCCACGGCCGACACCGCCTCTGCCTCGCCAGCATTCCGCAACTATTGAGCTTTCAGATGTATGGCGGAAGGGGCGGGGCGCGCGCGGTGGTGATGCGGAGCACTGATCGGGTGTATAAGAGGAGGTGCGCTCCGACCCTGCCTTGACGCGAGAGAACAGGGGGTATTCGCGTCTCGGCCCTCCCATTGACGACGCGAATTGGTCACGATCTGGGATGCGGAACGACGGTCACGGCGGTTTACCGGCCGAGGACCGAGCGGTCGTCGACATCGGCCCCCAACAGCAGCGTACAGAAGCAGGGGCTGACAACGAACTGTCAACCCATGCGCAGGAGTATAGATGCCGGCTCGACATCGACGTGCGCGATCGACCTGGAGCGCCATCTCCGGGCCCACAAGGGGGAGGGGAAACAGAGTACATATGCGGCGTGAGTAAGGGCAGGACTGCGCGTATGAAGATAGAAGACGGATACCCTCATCCGCGGGTCGAAAGTCTCGCGCCCAGGCAGGGGTCGAGTTTAGTCCTGGACGCCCGGCGGCCCAGGTCAAGGGCGGCCCGGCGAGGATGGACGGGTGGAACATGCCCTAAGTGGGTGGCCACAAACGGAAGCAAGACGGGGATATGGCTGTGGACGATGAGTGAAGTGCTGTGGTCCGCATAAGGCAAGAGAAATCTGTGGGAGATAAGATAAGATACATAAGAAAGAGTCAGGCAGAAAAGAGCGAAGTACGCACCTGGAGGCATGTTCGTATCGTCGGGGTCGAAGGCACCGACAAAGGGAAAGGTGGGAACTACGTCGGATGCGGGAAACTGAGGGTGGGCCGCTGAGGCCGACGGGTGCGAGACGCGATGGGGATGGAACCCCCAATGCGCACTGGTGCGGGCGGCATTCGCCACGATGGGATCCCATTCCAGGCGGTTAGCGAGGCTGAAGGGCATGGTAGCACAGGTGGTCGGGGGGGATAGTCCCAGTGGTCGATCGGTCGCGATTGAACAGCCAGGGAAACGGGGAGACACGTCACACCATCGCTGCTGGCACCCCTCGAGGTGAAAGGGACGGATGCGCCGGTCGGGTTTTGATCCCCATCGCGTGCAGCACATCTTCCCATCCACAGCAAAGCCGAAAGTACTACGATGCCACCTGTGCCGTCGAGATATCGCTCGGACATGCGGCGCACCGTGGGAGGAGGGCGACGACGAGCTTGAGACTCTGCTGAACGGATCGCTCGCCGGGGGAGGGTGCGCACGCGCGACATCCGGAGGACTGGAAAGCGCGAGGCGATGGCTGCGACGCTCGCTAAGAGGGGTAGGTAGTGAGACAGGTCCCGCATAAGTTCGTGCCCGGCGCGCAGGGCCTTGCGTATTCGAGGCCGGGTGTGGCTCCTACGCGTCGAAAAAAGCGATGTCGTCATGGGCGGATGCGCGGGGATGGCGTACAGAGCAGGCTTCGGAGGCACGGAGCGTTGGTGGATGTATCGCGAGACTTGAGTGCACCGCGGCAGCGTCGTAAATGATTTATTCTGGGGCGAAATCAGATTGGATTGAGATATGAATTTGAGAGAGTAATTACAGTATCCTGGACATTGATTTACGCCGCTGGGGTCGTTCGTGTCGATATTGAGCGCTGAGGGCTCGCGTGAAAATTGTTGTTCATTTCACCGTCTTGACCATTAGCTTAGATTCTTGTGGCGACTAGTGCTGGCGCCCGGTGCTCGATTATTTCAGCCTGAGATTCAATGCGTCGGCTCGCGGGTTTCGAAGGCAAGTTGCGCGATTTTAGTGTGTTGGTGGTGAGCGGCAGCGTCGCAGCGAGTGAGTGTACACCGGTTATTACATTGACTGCCGACCGGTAACACCCGGGCCGGCCTCTTTCCTTCTTTACTTCCACGACACGAAATCCTACGCACTACAAGATCCCTGAACATCGTTGGGGTGCACGTCCAAAATGCAGCCCGAGATCAGAGAAACGAGTCGAAAGGGATTTTAATCTCGTGCAACCTCTTCCGACCCATATTCAACCTCCATATTTTCCCGCCAATATGCAGCTATCTCGAAAATGGCGTCGCATACGATCCCCAACTCGCGGAATGGGTAATAGTCTCCTCCTTCAACTGCTGAGATTGGTACGACGGTTCCAGGTGTTATTTCTGTTTGTTTATCCAGTGTTTGCCTTCGAAGCTGTACATGTTCTCGGTTCTCCCGTCGGGGGAATCCATTCCTTCCAAGCCTGGTAGCGAAACATCCGAAACAGGCGCAGGGAGCTGATGAGGCGTCAGCTACCGTTATCAAATTCGGTCTCGATATTCGTTGCCCTTCAGCGACCCCCATCACCATCCGCGTCGACCGCTCCTGCACCCTGGTCTCTCGTAGACAGACGCTCTACTCCAAAGCTCGTACCTCTTTTTCGCGGGAAGGGAGAGGACCCAAGTATGTCGCGATCCCGATCGAGACCTTCGAGATGCAAGAGCCCCGGGAAATTTGAACCAGAGAAACAGCGGTATCGATTCGATTAAGAAGAACTTTCGTGTTCACGCATACTATGCTTAGGACCCCGAGTCGCATCCGGTCGCAGCTATAAAAGAAGATATCCACTATGGCATCAAACGGGAGAACAATATGCACCGAGTTGTTGGAACCATCCGATGCCAATGCAGAATCAGAAGATCCACCCAAAGTGCGTGTTCATGCGACATTCGAGTCTAACTGCTCTGACGAATTAGGTCGACTCTGGATCATTTGGGCTCCGGAAGAGGAAGGCAACAGCCGATCGGATGAAGGCTCCGTCGACAGATATTGGTGGGATGTTGAAGAAGCAGGTGAGGGCACTTCTATATGTTGAGGTCGCTGAGCCCACAAATTTTAGGGCTTGCACCCGTGCCGTCGCGAGAATGAAGATTTTTTTACGGCACGGCGACGGCACGGGTTCACCCGTATACGGCAAACTGGGCATCAAATGATGTAATTGCTGCGTTTTCGGCCGGAAGAGGGCGCCGCGATGCTTGAAGAGTTTGCCGACAACGTTTTGCATCACTTCGGGATCCAACCTAGCCCTGGATCACCGTCGGAGAGCGCCGTACCTGGGCCCGTAAAATTACAGAGCCGTGCCGCCTGCCTGCCGAAGGAAATAGTTTACGGACGGGTGTTGCTGTGCGTAGCGAAATTACGCCGCAATTTTGACGGCCGTGGCCGTAACACGGACGGGTGCAAGCCCTACCCACAATCCGGTACCTAGAAAATGATGCTCCAGAAGGAGCAGGAGCTCAGGGACGTATGTGATTAATGAAATTTCCGTCCAAACTTCTGACTCGCGTTTGAAGGGGAAGGTTTCGAAACTCGCACAACACGACAAGCTCTTCAAAAAGCTTGAGACACAATCGAAGGTGGGTGCGCTGACTCCGTCATAAATAATGCATACACAACCTATTCAGGTGCTGGAACAGGAACTGGAAGAAGAAGAGAATGAGGTGAAGCAGCTTGAGGCGCGGGCCTGAAATACGCCGTGAACTATTTTTCCATGCCTTGTTCAGAAGGACAACAAGAGGATAGAAACGTTGTTACGATGAAAGTGATTAACACATAGGTCAGTAACTGGCCTCGAGTGGGTCACTATTATATTTGTCAAGGCAATAATGTTTTCCGTTTTCTACACAATTGCTTTAAAACTCTGCGGAAATTTCGGATACAACCTCAGGCCCGCCAAAATTTGGGAACCACCGGTGTGGGTCGTCAGGGTAAATAGCTGCTGTGTTGAAATAATGATACGAACAGCATTTATTCGGGAATAGGGGAAGATTCGCAAATGGGCACAAGATTTTACTTGCCCCTGTCCGGCAATGATAGGTAATCCCTCTGGAACTGATTAAGCTGTCAAGCAAATTAAACCAAGTGGAGAGTATTCCAGGTACGCCACTTAAGGGCGTGGCAGGTAGCATGCCCGTCGACGGCCGAGACCCTTCGGCCCGCGCTGATGAAACAGAGATACCAGTCGTACCGTCACTCGACATGTGGCAGCAAGCTTACCTACCTGTGGTCCAACTTTCCGCTTGGCATATTACAGATGCCAGCTCCGGCAGATAGTCAGAGCCCGGATGATTAAACCCAATTTGACCTTGAATGGATATTTGAACGACTATCGGACATGGCTGGCCATCCGTAAGCACCTGACTGTGCATAAAACCGGCGTGCTTCATCATCCCATGTTCATCTGCCCCTCCGGTCTTCGAGCTGACAACCCACCCAACTATGAAATTCTCTTTGAACTTCTCGTCCCTTGTGGCCTCGATGATGCTGCTTCAAGGATTCCAACACGTCTCGGCGGAGAATTTCGGCAAGATGTGTTTCAACACCAACATGGGCGGCACCTGCACCCAATTCGCAGCCGATGGAATCTTTGAATGTGGTATGTATTTTACGGGTGACCTCCTGGTCTCATTGTTGATTGTTTTTTTCTCCCATTCGCAGTCAGTTTCAAGGGCTCAAACGCCTTCTGGAACGACGTCGTGAGCTCTCTCCAGGTCTACAGCCCATTCTCGTGCAATTTCTTTGTGTGAGTACTCTCTGAAATCATTGACTAACTGGCTGATGCGGACCCACCAGCGACTGGGATTGCGCTGGGAAATTCACCCAGTACCACACTGGAACATACAACACGGTGCAGTACAATGATCAGTACAGCTCCTTCCTCTGCGGGCCGAATCAATGAGTTATGAGCTAGGATACGTTACCGCCTCTGTAAAGTACTCTAGTCTTGAACGCGTACCTCTGCGGTTTTGCGGGCTTCGAGTTGTACTGTAGCTCAAAATCCATTTTAGCCATGAACTGCGCAGTAAAACTTAAGAACAGTTAGAAAGACTTGTATACATTGAGATCTAAAAACCCAGAGTGGTATTAAAATCAGGAACGCACGCATTATTGGCACAGAGACGGGGTCAGCAGTAGCTGTACTCAGAAAGACCGGAAGAACAAGATCTGTTATTTATCAACGTCGGCGAGCCTAATGATTAGCTCCATACACCGAAACATCAAATGGTCTAGGACACAACGTGGTGGAATTTGACGCTCAGGACAAGACGTTTCTGAGGTTGAGAAAGCGGTGCTATGGAGTTTGGCTCTGTTGTTTCTCTTCTTCTTCCCAACGTCCACCACGGAATCCATGTCCTCCTAGCCTGGACCCTTCTGATACTAAACAGCGGGACAGCTTTCCTCTGTCCGTATAACCCCTGTTCGTATAACCTTCCTTTCCCTCCATCGGACCAATCGGCCACCTCTGTGGACCACAATGAATGCATCGTCACCAATGATGGAGAGAGACCCGGAATGTTCCGTGTTACTGGCAGTCGTGTTTCATTTGCCGCGGCGGAAGTTGCATTCAACGGTTAGCGGGACCGGCCGTGTAATTCTACCTACCTACCGGTCCCGAAACGACCACGTCGCCTATCGACTCTTGTTCCCACTACCATGACAGTGTATTTTGGTGTCCTCGTCATTCTCGCTGGACTTCTTGCTCATGCTGGGCTGGCGTCAACTATGGACTTGAACCGCACACTCTTCACTCCAGAGACCAGCGACCTCCCGGCTGGAACGTACATTGTTACTGGGATTGCTGGGGTCACTCAGCTCGCCGAATACTTGGACACCTATCCGGACACCAGGATCACGCGTTTGCTCATATCCGATTCCACCATTCTGGATGTCGATGCTAAACACGGCCACCTCTTCACCGATGGGTCCAAGGACGAGATCGATTGGGACAAGGCCACGCATCAAAAAGTGTGGGCCGTAGTGCGCGTCTTTGAAGAACCGTTGAATCGCGTTTTTGCCAAGGTGGCGCCAACCCTCGAAGCCTTATCGTACCTCGCGTACAGTGCGGGACCTCATGGAGCTTACGATGAGTGGGCAGACCCACGGCTCGAGCCCCTGTTGCAACACAACTACCCGTCGTTGACGCAATTTAACTTTCCGAGCCGCCACCCTCGCCGGGACCTATCGCGTCCTCGGCGAGGCTTACTACCCGCCGTGTACGATATCTGACTATTCGACCCACCACCTCGACGACCCCTGTGAATTTGATTACGAAGCTTCTCGTTTCCCTCACTCACCCACCTCCGAACGGCCGGCATGTTTAAAAGCTCAACCCTCACATCAACCCTCGGATATGTCATCGACAAGTTCCCTCGACTGACACATTTACTCGTCACCGATGTTGGGGCGATGTGCGAGCTTCCCTCAGAACTATACCCTAACCTTAGACGGTGAGCCTCAAGCTGACCTGCACGGGACTTTATCGCTGATGATGATATCTGTCTAGGTTGATCCCAGGCAACCTAACCGTTATTGCCGAGCCCGTATTGAGCTCAATGCTTAATGAGGGCGGAGAATTTGAATGTGGAAATCATAGTATCCAATATGATGATTACGACTTCATCTTCAAGTCACTCCGAGACGATGGGGTATATGTGAAATTGCCTATCGCGGATTACGACTCTGAACTGGGAAGATTTTCTTTACGGCACGCAATCGCGGAGTTTTTGGATCGAGCACGGGGTGGAGAAGGGGAATGGGCCCTCCCTGAACGTATCCCCGTCCGAGAGGAATGGTGGTGAGCCGATTAGTTTAAATGTTTGAATGCGACCCAACCGAATCTGCAGCAGGTGGAGGTGGCAGTGCAGTGACCCCCGTGGGTGAGAGGGACCTGTAATTTTTGCCGAGAACAGGTTTGCCCAGTCTGGCAGACTCAAGCTTATCGTCTTCGTGCTTATTGCATTAGTTCTCATATATGTTCAAATGCTGCTACAAATGGTCGAATTTAAGGAGGCGAAGAGTCATACCTGGTCCCAGAGATACTGTACTATTTCGACCAAATGTTCAGGTGATGGTGACACCCCGATTTTTTTTTGGTGTGCCTTAAATCACTCTAATTCAAAAGAAAATTTATTAGTCACCTGAACATTCGAAATAGTACAGTAACGTCGACCGACGCCGTGCTCACCTCTCTCCGTCGCCCTTACGAGCGCTACGCCACCTTGCCTTCGACCCCCTATCGCCGCCGCTCCCCTGTGCTTCCCATCGCCTCGTACTATGCTACATCTGACCCGCCTAGCTAACTGAAGACTAAGCTCCACCCATGCCTATCTCCTACCACTCGAAGACCAACCGCCTGGCGGCCCGGTAACCCGGGTCCTTTCTCCCAATGCCTTCGCCTTCACGTCTGATTCCCTCCACTGTCTACTCCATCCCCCTTAGGGTACCTCCCTCTTCCGAGGTCTGTCCCCACTAGCTAACGGCCTCCATTTTGCAGATTTGATGCCCTCACCTTTGCCATGCCCTCCACTATGCACGTGTCGACAGCGCCCCGCCGCGACTCTGTTGCATAACCGCCACTACCGTGACTGCATGGGCAGAGCAGCCACCCCTTCGCGCGCGCTTCATACGATCTAGGTGCGTGTTTGTATCAGACTTTTTGACTTTCTTAGACGTGGTGCCATCCGTGACGCTAGTCTACGGTGCCGCCGATCGTGTAGCCGCCCCGCACCGTCTCGTTGCCCACCGCCTCCTCGGTCCTCACAAATAAAACGGTCATCACTACGATTGTCATCAAGTGTCTAGTTTCACATTAGAATAATCTGCCTGATCTGTGTATTGTACAACACATGCGAATGGATAGACAGAAACACAGTTATAAAATTACACCGCGGCGAGGACCGATTTCAGTCCTTCACGGAGGTCGGCATTCCACTTCTTGGTCGCCGTCATTTCCGGTAACATGGAGCTGAATGCTCAGCCTGAATCCATGCGGGGCGGGATACCTGGATATCTATGGGGGAAATGAGCTAGTTCCCTCGTGGCAAAGAATGGATGAACCCACATATCCAGCCTAGTGAGGATGCCCTATTCGCGCAGCAGTCGCTCATGAAGCAGGCCCTCGTCGCGCAGGGGATTCAGGCCGCAGATTTGAAGGTGCGTTGGGGGGAGGCCACTGTAGTCGGCGAGCAGAGGGGAGAGTTCAGGATCTGCGGGAGGGCCAGCGAGGCAATCTAAGTTGTATCACAGCTTCAGGGGCTGACTCGGGCGGGGTAAGCTGTCGAACACATCCATAAGGGCCTTACTGAAGATGGGAGCATTCTCGTTTTGTTTGTAGGACAGCTCCGTGGCATATCTGCGTGCATGTGCTTGAAGAATGTCATTACTTACTCACCGAGACGATTATGAAAATAGTGCTGACTGGGGCTGAGGATATGCCGCGGGATGCACTAGCATAGGGATTTGAAGCACGTTCCCGGTGATCCTGCGATCCTTGAAGAATGGATCCTCCAGCGAACCATGCGGAACAGCGGCGGCAAGGTTCGCCCCGGCCGAGGCCCCGCAGACAATGAACCCCTTTTCGACATCTCCGCCAATTTTGTGGCAATTTTCGACCGTCTGAATAATCAATAATTTGTTGCGTCGGACCAGTATTTCACGCACGTACCCACTTGAGAGGCGCGTAGCAATCGTTGAACCCGGCATGGAAAGGATGCTCAGGAGCAAGTCTGATTATAGTAGCAAATCAATACATGGGCAGCACATTGGCGGGAATATAAGCGCGCGAAACGTACCTGTATCCAACGTTGACGATGGCCAAACGAAGGTCGACGCTCAGTATTCTCAGGTCTAGGTCTCTTGAGTCGATACTGCCTACCACCCAGCCCAGAAAATGTCAACAGAGTTAATGTACATGCAATTGAACACCCCACCTCTGCCGTGAAAATAGACCAGGATCGGGAAGTCCGAGGTTTCGTCCGCCGTGGGCGTTGGCGATACGGTGCGGACGCGGATCTCGCCATCTTCTACGGGGATTGTGTGATTCTCCAGCACATACATGGAATCTGAAACGGAGACGAGTCAGGTCCATTGTGACTGGAGCGAGATATAGGTACCGGCAGGAAGACGTGTTTTATACAGCTCCAATTTTTTGGCTAAGAGGAACGTCAAAGGTCTGCCTGAGGGTCGGCACCATCTCCGCAGTTATTGGACCAGCCGTCCTCGGTATAGTCGGCAGTTCGGGATCGGGGCGAATCGATGTTCATCATCTTTCCAAGAGCCATCATCATCAGTGCCATTGCGCTAGGCGTCCCGGCGTTTGCGGTGTACTCAATCATCGTAATGCTTTACCAGATCGATCAGCGGCCGCAGAATCGAGCACGGTCCCCTACAAACTCCAGGAAATGCCACGATTTTTCTGGTATGTGCTGCTTCATGGCGAGACCTATCCGGTAATTATAACCTCCCATTCATAGGGAGATCTCTTCAGTCATGATCTCTTGTATCCGTACAAGACGTGCCTTCGCTTCGCTCCGGCATTCGCTCTGGCAGGCACTCTAGGAAACTTGATGTCTGGGTGCTCCCGAAAGTGTTCCTGAAATTCAACGAATCAAGTAAAAAAAAGGGGACCCTTGAAACTCGAAGTATCAAGGTCGATTTCTGCTCAAGGTATATGGTAATTTATCCGGCTCCCGATATGGTGGCGACTGAAGCCTCATATGCACACGCATAAATTACCGTGTAGGTCAACCCACTCCGGTTCGATTATGTCCAGGTGATACCTCACTCAGGAACGAGTGAGGGGTAGGCAGAGGCATACTGAGCTCTGTTGAACTCAGAGAGGAGAACTCGAAGGTGTACTCGAGACTCGGACAAATGGAATGTTCTTGCATAGTATTACCTGGTATTCAAATGTAAATAACACTCGCCGGGAAATTACAGCAATGTGCTAGAACGGGGTACAAATTCGGGGCAGGTGGGAGAGGTAGCGGAAAAATAGAAATAGAAAGAGTGTAAGGACGGTAAGTGAACAAACGGGTGGGCGGAACATTGGGAGGAATATTCACAGGAAGTGCAACAGAGTACAACTAAATTGGGTGATGCGCACCACGCACCCATCGTATAAAAATCACCATCTGCAGCTGATCTGTAGTCTGGGTCTCAGCGTTAATTACGCAAACCCGGTCGACAGAGTCCCAAACCATGTCCAGTACCATCGGTCCTCGTCCATGCCACTAGTGAGCGGTTTCAGGGTTTCCAATAGAAGAATTAAATCAACAGAGCACGCACCTGGCTGTATGATCGAGGTATTTCGCCCAGACCGTGCGATAGTGGAGAGCTTTGGTAGAACTTTTCGATTACGTCCCTCCAAATTGAAAGGGGTGTGGAACAGACTTACGTAGCGGAAGCGCGAGGGGATTCGGGATGAGCGTGACCAGATGTATGCGCCAAATCGTGAGCACCTGTGCAGAGAAATAGCTAACAGAGCCGAGAAAATTACAACCGATGCAGGCCTGAAGTATCGTAGATATCCATGAGCAGAAGAAACAACCGAAGAAGGAAATAAAGAATAAGTCACCTCGCACCTTGATAGGACTTGAAAGTAGGCTGTACGAGATGTAAATCGTCCAGCTCGAGAATGCAGAAAGAAAAAAAAGAGGAAGAAAAGGGAGAAAAGAGCAAGGAACATCGAGAATGCGACAGAAAAAAGTTCAGTGCTTGAATTTCGTTCGAGGCTTGCGAGCTTGGGTACGTCAGAGATACAACCAGTGGGATGGAAAGATCTTGATACCCCAAGTAGTATAACGTGAACGACTGAGCTCGGGGCCCAAGCATTGAATTTTGCGGTCTGAACCCAGCAACACAGAAGAACATGAGTAATGCAGAGCCCGATTGAGCGCAAAGTCGAAGTCTTGCTTCACTGGCTTCGCTCCTGCTGAACGGACGGCAGAGGGAAGTGGACAGAGTGATGCTTAACGAGAGGTTTAAACAGTTTTGGGGACAAAATAAATTGTGGACCTAAAGCCCTCAGGCCTGTCCTCTAAGAGGGCCAGACCCAAGCCATAATGGAAGAGCTTCAAAGCGCCGGAGGAGCGGGAGGAGCGGTGGGTGGATGGCCCATATGAAGGAGTTTGGAGACATGCAGGAGCCGGCGAATATCCATGTCGATGTACAATTTGTACGCATCACTGCGCCAGCGGCCTAGTAGCTGGATTTCGTGATCCGCGCACCCTGCGGCGGCGGCTTGTGATGCTGCGCCACGACGGAAGCTGTGGCCGGCAAAATTGGCAGGGTTGATTCCAGCGGATAGAAGGGCTGTGCGGATGGATTTAACGAGGTGCTCGTACCGCATTGCCTCCCCGTCGAGGCCCTCGAACAGCGGGGCCGACCCATCACGTGGCTGGTTCTCAAACAACTGTTTGAGCGCTGCGACGGCGCATGAAACGGTGACCCCGGCGCGGCTGCGACTGTAATACGGACGCCTTTGCGAAAGGGGTCTGTTTTAGAGGCAGGAAGGGTGATAACAACCTGGGTTGGGTTTGCAAAGGAGGGGAGGAATTGAACTGAGTCGCGTGAGAGGCAAGTTTGGGTGTGATACTTGCCGCGCTTGAGTGTAAACTCGCCGGAGCGGAGGAAACCAGCAAAGGCGAGGCACCAGGATGCGTAAAGCTGGTCGTGACCTGGGATAACTCCAGGCTGCAGAGTGTCGAGCATGGCGAGGAGGACAGGGAGAGTGATGGGATTTTTCGGGGCGCGGTTAGGATCCCCGTGGAAGCGCTTAATTCCCCGAAAAAGTCGCTGGACCATGGGGGAATCACAGGCAGTGAAGGGGATGTCGGCGTCTGTATGCATGGATCGGACATGACACAAGTACGCTTTGATGGTGGGTGGTTTGACATGCCCTGCGAGGGAACAGATCCAGGACATGATGGCAGATTGTGAAGCTGGCAAAACGGATCCATCAGCATTATATTGTCCGGTGAGTCGGACATGCTCAATGTATGATTTTTGGCCTGTTGAATAGGTGCGTCGTGTAGACGATGCGATTCCGTGCCAAAGGTAAAAGGCAACAGTCCGGGGGAGGGTGAGGTGTCGCTCGTACCACCAATCCGGAGGACCTTCGAGGAAGGCTTTGAATGCAAATTGGGTGCGAGGGAGAACATCCGAGAATATGAAAAGCGAGAAGCAGCGTCAGCGACCCCATTTTCAGCAGATGATAACCACACAGAAGAGAAGGAAAAATCGAGGCGGCAAGCCAGTGCGAGAAAATCTCGAAGTAAATTCATGGTTGCCTTCGAATCGATCGAGAGAGTGCGTAGCGTGTTGTACACGGCGTCGTTGTCATTGTGGAACACAACATGCTTGCCAGCAAAATCGTTGCCCCAGCAAAGAACTGCATGCAGAACCGCGAGCATCTCCTTGACCTGAATGTGGTGGTGTCGAAGACGGCGCGGGCAGCGAGCAGAGAACCAATTTTTTCCAAAATAACCCCCGATGCCCTTTGTGCCGCTTGCGTCGGTGAAAACGTGGATGGTGTCACGGTTCGGGAGTAGAAGGCGAATGCCGTTCCATCCACGCGTGAACTTACGCCACCATTCGAAGTCGCGACGCGCGCTGTTGGAGATACGGCGGCGTGTATGCGAGTGTGTGAAATCTCCTTGGAGATCAAAGAGTGCACGCATGAAGGCGCGCGACATCGGGACGACTTGAGATGCGAACATCAAGAACCCAGTGAGTTCCTGAAGCTCTCTCAAGGAACAGTGTGTGCGCACTGTCCACTCGTCGAGCAAGCTAGTGAGATAGCTGAGTTTGTCGGAGGGCAGACGTGCCTCCATGGCGACAGTATCGAGATCGAGTCCGAGGAACTCGAGTCCCGTGGTGGGGCCTTCGACTTTGGTGAGCTGGAAATTGAATCCGAGCTGCGCCCCGAGTGCGAGCGACCAGTCCAGCGCTTTTTGAGCGAGTGCGATTGGAGTTGAAGGAGCGAACATCTGTAAGAAATCGTCCAAATAGTGCCGAAGGCGCGCAGGGAGATTGCGATCGAGAATCCAATGGAGCGCTTCAGCAAATAAATTGAAGATATATGGTGCGGACCGTGCGCCGAAGCTGAACACGATGTCGTAGTAGAACTGGCGCTCCCACTCAAAACCAAAAAGGTGGTAATCTACTGCTCGGATGGGGATGTGCCGGAAGGCGGACTCCAGATCTAGCTTGACAAGCAGTGATCCCTGTCCGGATGCGAGGAGGTCCGTAACAGCTTTATCGAACATGTCGTAAACAATGGAAGCTTCACCATCCGGAATGCCGTCGTTGACCGACGAGCCGCGCGGCCAAGAGAGGTGATGGATGCGGCGGAATTTGGTCGTTCGTTTGCGAGCAATTGCGCCGAGAGGAGAGGTGCGGAAATTGGGGAATGGGGGAGAATCGAACGGGCCCATGGTTCGATTATGCTGAAGCTGAGTAGCCAGGTCTGAAGCGATCGCGTCGTGGTAATAATATGCAGACTGGAGATTTTTGCTGGTTTGGGAGGCGAGTTTATCCCCTTGAAATCCGATATTGGCGCCGTGTCGAATTATATGCAGTAAGGTACGTACAAGCTCCTGATCTGGGTATTCTCGTAAATGATACTCCCAAGCAGACGCGTTCAGAACACACGGGACCGTCGGTTCCAGCGACGAGTTCGGTGGTGCTCGATTAATGCGAGGGTCTGTGTTGGGACGGGCAGCGGGGATGGGCTGAGGCTCGAAAGCCTCGGAGTGGGGAAGAATGTAGAGGGTGTCCAATGCGAGGGAACCGGTGACAGCGTCGTTCTTCAGCGTGGCGCGCGAGCGAGAACGATGGGAAGAACGTTTCGAGCGTCTCGCTCGGCCAACCTTTCAGTTGGGGTGGTTATGCGCGCCGTGAGCCGTGGATTGGCAAGTGGAGCACGCATGTTTACGACCAAAGGGGCACATCTTTGAACATTTGCCGAGGTTGAAATTATGGCACAAGATATCTGCATTGGCCGCCTTCGAGGAGCTCTGTGAGGATGAAGAAAGCAATTTCTTCGAGGTGGTCGTAGGCTTCCTGCGATCGTAGAGCAGTGTGCTCATGAGTTCGACATCAGGACGTCCCCATCCCGAATAATCCCCATGGCGTTGCATTTCCCCGCGACGACGCTGGAAGAACTCCATGTGATACTCGACAACTGCAGCGAACTCGTATTCGGCCGCAATTTTCGAGAGATGTACATTGTAGCGCCAGAATTGGCGTGCGACCCAATGGGACTGGCCAGTGGGCTGTGCATACATGCACAAAATTGCGAAATATTCGCTCAACGGAACCACTATCGCATTGAGCGACTTGTAGTCCCTCGGCGCAGCGTCCGTATAGCTCAGCTGAACGCCGCCGAGAGATAACGTCTGCCGGTCCTCTTTGTTCCGGTAGCGTGAATCCAGCTTGGACAGATCCCAAGCCTTGAGCTCGTGCTGGATCACCAACGCAATAACTGCCGCCTCGAGATCCGGGAACTCATCGAGAAGGGAAGAGTACGCACCGGCTGCGGGATTCTGCGTGAGCGGCGCTACGAAGGGGGTAGGAATAACCAGGGGTGGAGGTTGTGCGAAGAGCGGTGGGGCCTGGATGAAGGGCACCGCGGGAGGTGCAGCCAGGTTGTTAGCCTGTGGGGTGACTGGTGCGGGACTAGCCGCAGCAACGGCCTGGGCTACCAGTGCGGGTAGTGCCGCCATTAGCTCCTTGAGAATGTCCTCCGCCGTCTTGGCGGCGGGGTATTCAATTCGTCGTCGGACATATCGGAGAACGGGAATGGAAGGATGGGGCTGATATGCTGATCTGGTTCTGGAGAGCTTTCGCGGGACGATGGGATCGAGATCAGAATTCCAGTGGCAGTAACGACACTGGACGGCTGCTTCGCGAATTTCCCGTTGATACGGAAGGGTGTGCTGGCGGAAGCCAGGATGATCCAGAGGAGACTAAAGTACTAGGACGAGTAGTTCCAAACTGCGAGGCAGCTGTGTAAGATGGCGGATGTAAACGAGAATCTGAATAGACTTTACCTGCGAGGCAGCTGTGTAAGATGGCGGATGCCTTCACCGCTGCGCTCGCAAGGTTTATATAGGAATTGTAACAATAGTATCGTAACAATGGAAAATGTAACAGCAAGAATTAAGAGATCAAGGGATAGATGAAACAAGGAAAGACAATAGTTGAAACGCACGCCGCTTGACCATTGACCACGTTTAGTTCGCACCTCACTACACACCCAGAGTTTGATGTTCACCAGTCGTTTGATTGATCTTGGTCCCGAGTTTCTCCGTTGCAGGGCATCGAAGAGGGGAGCGATCGATTGGATAGCGGGGAAGATGATGGGGGGAAGAAGGAGGTAGGCGAAGCAGATTATACAGCCTGCCCTTTTGAGTGGGCTTTGGAGTTAATGACGCAGATATTGCGTTGTGCGCTCGTGACGCGCACAGCCCATGGAACACCGGCAACGGCGAAGCTGAGCAATGCCTCGAGGCAACCTTCGTTTGGTTGAAATTTCAGTTGAACCACTGCGAACTTGGAGGAAACCCAGTCATTGGCAAACCAAGTGAGGGGAAAGTGTAGGGTATGCCGGGCTGAAGTGACGAGAAGAAATAGAAGGGATACACAATTTCTCGAGAATCTCTGGCATCTTCGAAAATTAGCGCGCGACGGCGGCGTGTGAAAGTAAACAGGTGTATACTGATACGAGGGATCTGCTTAATACATGAGGTATGTGTCTTTCAATGTAAACACCACAACATGGGAAGCGGAAATACTGGATTGCGCGACTTCCAATGAGTGATCCGGATCTCCGGGAGTGTCGTCGAATGTATAGTTGCACGATTTACCTCCGATCGCCTCCTTACTGTACTTGGACTCTAGGTCCCTGCTCTTGGATGGACGTTCTGAATATGACCATCGCCCTCTCCATTGAACAGGGCAACGGAGCTTATGCGACACCACTATCCGGATCTCTTCAGGAGTCCCGGGCCTCCGCAGACGAGTACCTTATGGCGAGCCTCTTCTACGACATCGGTTCATCTGGTGTTCCCCTGCTTCCAGGATCTCGTTTATTTGGAGTCGTCAACTGGACTAGGAGAGATCTAATTATCACATCGACCTGGGGCTCTGTATGTGTTATCTGTTCAATTCGCAGTAAGGATAAACTAGTGCTGACCTCGTTCGCCAGTGCATAGAAACGATATTCACTCCCGATATCACCGGATTACAACCTGACCCAAGGAATGTGTCCTATCCAAGTGCCACTACCTTGACCTTATTTCAACCGCCCGGTCCCCACTACACGTCGATTACTCTGAGAAACTGTCGACGCAACAGCCCTGAGCGGTATCGCCGTATTCGGTAGGTTCTGGACCTTCCTCAACGGTGCATTCGCTCTGTTTTTCGGTGCAAATGTGCTCTACTTTATGTTCGAGAAGCTGGTGTGATTCGTGATTCTCGTAGCTAACTTGTTCAAACAAGGGCGGAGACCTCTCTCGGCGCTCGGACTAGTGCATATACTGCAGCGACGCCGTCTGGTTCGCCAGTGGCACGAAGATTCCCCAGCCATCCATACCGAAGGCTGTCTGCCTGGCTCAGAGTCGGCCGGAATCGTCGCATTCATCTGTGAACGCCTCGTAGATTTGGGGCAAGACCCCGGCGCAACCACAGTGCCGCCCGACGTTGAGGCTCAGGCGCTGAAAGATGAAGAAGGCGAAGTATAGCCCAACCATTCAACACGATACGAGGGCAGACTGACACGTCCAACCAACCACTAATGCTCACAGACACTTCTGTAAAATGGTGCTTGCGCCTCGCTTGTGGCAATAAACACATATATTGCAAAAATGGGCGCGACAGAAAACGGAAGCCGCGATCTATCGTGGACGTACACGGGGCAAGATAAAGCACCGATGTGGAGAGGAAGTGGCATGGAGAGTGTGTAGTACCGGAGTAACTATGGGATAACCTGGTCAAACGCAGGACCCGACATGCTGATGCGCCCGTGTGTGGGGACAGGGAAGAATGTGGAAAGCTGGCAAGGTGTACAGGAGCGTGCACATCTGTCCGTGAGCCTGGGCACGTATGCGCCGCTCCGCTGCCATACGGGGACCCAACTCGACTGCAGCAACGTGCGGGGCATGCTCCCAATCATCCGGTGGTCTGTAGCACGAGAATCCATGTGTACGTCGACATCTTCATAAACGCCCAAATAGACGGTTTCCGAACATGGACAAAAGGCAGCCGTCGGGTGGGGTGCGGCGGGCGGAACTTACAGGGGATGGGTACCAGATATCGTGACGGTCCAGACTTGGGGGGAGGCCGATGCTGTGCACGGCATAACTCGTACTTTAGTTTTCTTTTGTTCTCGGGGATCACGGTTAGCCCGCTTCTTACGTTGTGGCTGTGCTTGTCCTGCGTACGCAAGACTTCGGATAATACCGAGGATTTGATGTTCGGCTTGATCGCCGAACGACATCACGTCCCGGATCGGGTATGATTTCTACACGTGCGATTACACGGGGGACGACTTCATGTTCGATCTGCGCGCGCTGGTTGATGGTACAATGTACACGGACATGCGTAATACGTATTTCGCGATGAACCTGGATGTTGTGGTCAACAATCCAGGCATCAACATGACGGGAAGGACACGCACACCGTGGACGAGGCTTTCTTTGACCGGCTCATCAATATAAACCTCAAGAGTGTCTACCACAGCATCACCGCCTGCGCGCCCGTGTATGTAGTTCGGTGGATTGTGTTGATATTCTCTGAACTAGATGACTTTCTAGGATGCTGAAGCAGAAATCCGGTGTGTTCATCCACGTCTCTTCAGTTGGCGCCCTCTGCCCGAGGCCCGAAATCAGGTATTGTGGGTGTCCCGCGCTGCCTGACAGCCCCACAGACTGCGCGACAAAAGCCGCAATCATCGCCATCTCGAAGTCCATCGCGATAGAGTATGCGCCGTACGTGTGTTCAGTGGTGATTGCGCCGTCGATGGGAAACACCGGGATCTAGGTGCTCGCCTGCTTCAGAAAGCACGCACCGCTAACCAACTTTTGTGCAGGATGCAGCTCAACCTGGGTCCCGGCGTCGAGGCCACACCAGAGAATATCGCGCCGATGCTCGCAAATATTTCCGTTCGCGCCATCCTCACATCAAATATCGAGACTGACTGGCCAACAAATGAGTCGCGCGTGCGAGCCGTCCGATGTCGCATCCACGGTGGCCTTCCTCGCGAGCGACGACGCCTGCTACCCTCACGGGAAATGTAGTAGAGGTGGACGGCGGACGCAATATATGAGCAAACACCGAAATTATGGAAGCCTGTTCATCCCGGAAAACAGTGTTAGAGCCCGTCTAATCTAATCCAAGTTTCCGTAACAGTCTCGCACATACATTGAACGTAGATTCAGATTCTCTCGAAGCTCCAGCCTCTCATTATCGAACACACACCTTCATCAGCTTCTTGAAATCCGGCGTGCCGAGCCCAGTCACTGCGAGGCTCCAGTATCAGTCTGTGCTGCGCTCATGTAAAGATGTGCCCATCCCTTGGTCGCCTACAAGGAGTTCAGTGACGCTCAGAGAATCATCAAAAGAGCAACGTACCTTGAACCCAGGCGTCCCGCACCTGTCGCAACCCTGTGCTACCACCTAAGACGATCGAGATGCACACTCACCCAGGATTCGCGCCGTCGATGACCTCTTTGAAAGCGTTCCTCGCCGCATTTATACAGCAGGGGATTGAGAAACCCGAGCGTGGGGCGGCCAGGCGGGCGTCGTTCAGCAGCGCGACGAGCCCCGCAAACGTGGGCGTCACCGCGGATGTTCCCCCGATCGAGACACGCTGGCCCTGCCAGACGATTTGGAACTTGCGTGCCTGCGCGGAGACGTCCTGGATGCCCTGGTTGGCATGTAATTAATGACAATGTGAGCGGAGTACCGCTCAGCAACTTCCCGCACGGTGGGGGTGGCGAGTTATTTCTGACTTTGTTCAAGATTGCTGCGGAGCAGTTCTCATGTTGGAGTAGGTCCCGCGATTCCGGACATCCCGGCGCATTCGAGCCACGATATTTTTTGTCCCTACCAGGTACGCATCTTTCACTTGATTCTGTACGTCACTAGTCCCTGAGCGGTCCGCCTCAGATGGAACAGCAAGTAATTTTTTTCGATTCTATATCAATGCTCACGCGACCAACCTAGGCTGCATCTGCGATCCCCCTCCGAACTCCGGTGTGCATGGATTGCCATGTTCACAGATTAATATTAGGCTCGCTTACTATCTTTTTATTCTAGGATGTCAGAACAATTGTTTCGGCGGAAGTGGGTGAACTAAAAAACACGAGTCTCGGTCAACTCACGGATCTCAGTTGCATTCGGGGAGGCGCCATGCTCCATGACCGAGGTATTTGCACCCACTTATACTGACAATTGTACCTTCGACTGATGAGCATACAGTTGACCTTCGACTCGGCGAAACTTAACGGAAAACAGTAATTGATTCCTCTGAACATGCAATTGGTTTTCATGCGTCTAACAATGTGCTGGTTCAGCGACTACGATATCAGCAACATCCAGGGCTTCTCCGTCGTACGTCGAGCTATTTTCTGGCGGCAGGCCACTCACTTGTGCTCTGCGAAGCCCCAACAAATCATCCCTGACAGTGGGACCGTTTTAACGTGTACCAGCGCCGGCTGCCCCTGTAATGAAGTGAGCCGCATGTTTGCACAAGTTGGAAATGTTATCGATGTTATAATGCAGGCGTACCGTCCGGGCGATACCTCGGGCACTTGCGGTGGAACCGGCCCCAAGGATCAGGCCACCCGAGTATCCGGCGCCTCAGGCTTCGTACGTGCATCTCCGAATCGCTACACTTTTGACTGACCTCAAATCTATCCATAATAGACCGTCGTGTGAGTGCCATTTATTACTGAATGGCGAGTCGTTATTTATGCTGCTTACAGATACTGCCCTTGAAAGAAATATCCACGCTTCCAGAACCCCCCGTTTAAGTTGTTACTGACAGGATGATATTCAACTGTCGGCAACGATATATCGGAATTTATTTATCCGGAGTGCCCGGAATGCTTGTTCGCAAGTAAGTTGAACCCTGCAAAATTAAATGCAAAGAGAGGAGAAGTGTCGTGATGACAAGCGAGGAGTAGTGCGAATGAGACACTGGTAGACGCTGAACGGCCCAAGCATCGCACGAGAATTATTTCTCCGAGCGGGCCCACTGCAGATGAATGCGGGTCTAACGTATCATTCACGAATTATATTGGTGGTGGTTCAATTAGACAGTTGAGACTGTTGCTACTGGGGTGTACGCACTGGAAGGTATTCGAAAATATTCAAGCGGCTGCATGATGACTTGAGGAGCATGCGACGAGCTTTTCGGCTTTTGTGGGTCGCTGAGCGGTTGATAGTACCGATTGATTTGACCGTTTTTTTCGGGCAGCATCGTGAGAGAAGTTGGGAGTTAAGGACACATTTGAGACAAGCAGAGACTTGCAATGGAGAGCAAGATTGCGCCCAAGGAAGACCAAATGAAGACAATTTTCCTGCTGGATGATCAGGCTCAAGCTAGCGCTATGGCGTACTTGCGAGGCAAGTTTACGCCAGCAAGTGGGCGGGTCCATCTTGATGCCTCATCCCAGGAAGTTTCCGGTGGCAGACAGTTTTTGGTGACAAGTTGAAGGAAGATAACAGAAACGGTGCCCGCCTTTTGATGTTGTCGAGCGGCTGATCGGCGATGTGGAAAATAAACTGTGCCCCGGTTCTCAAAGCTAATCTGCGGTTAACCGGAATCAGCTGATGAACTCAGAAATAAAAGGAAATTGGGCGCCTATAAAGCAGTCCATGGGAAAAACAGTGCAAATGAGGAAGATACAAAACAGGTGCAATCTGATACGAGTAATATACGAGGTATATATCTTGGATAGTCTGGTTGAATTGACTAACCATTTGTTTGAGAAGAAATGTAAAATAAAAAAAGGAATCAACACGGCAATTTCGAACTGACGGCATCTTTGTGTATTATATACTCACTAAATCTATTAGATGGGCTCTTAAAAGACTTCAAAAAGCTAATGAACACAGCCACTATTTCTTTACATCGTCAAAACGCACTGATAAAGTTTCGCGAACTCAAAAACCTGGTCTCGATTATGAAAAGAACGATCACTTTACTACGTAAAGTACTCGTAACAGCCTGCTCATCGTGGGGTGGGCTCGGTGAGAGGCCAGTGGTATCTCTCCGAGTCAGTAGAGGGGCCGTGACAATTGGAATGAGAGTTAGTCGGGAAAGATTGCGGATGGGTGGGGTCGGAACTCGCTCAATTTATCAGAGAACATGCGTGGTATCGACGGGAAAGATAGCGTCAGATCGGGATGAATTGCATGAGAAAGAAGGTCTGCGTGCCTGTACGTCTCAGATTGTGTCTACGCGGATCGCGGCGACTGACACGACCTCGGGAACGCCTAGTTAGCACTACGCGCCCCGAAACCCGAACGCAAGGGTGAGTACAGCCAGGGAGGACGCGGTGGATTTCGCAGCGCCAGAGGATGTGCAGGCGCGGTACTCTCACCGTCGAGTGCTATGAGTGACGCGCGGATCAGCGGAAACCGAGTGGGCAAGCAGAGGACAATAAGGTGCAACCAGCGGAGTATTCAGTCAATTGCAGGAGCCAGGGAGACCAGGAGCGGCGTCACAACCGTCGCCACCCCGCCGCCCCTGGGTACAAAGGAGCCCATCCACCAGCGGCGCATCGCACACATCACACCCACCGCTTCTACTGCGGCGCCGCAGACAACACCGACACCATCGTCATCTGCACTAGCTCTGGATGTCAAGATATCGCTCTGCACCCTCGTAACATGGGGCGCACTGAGGGATGACCGTGCCGATGAGCTTGAGACACTGCAGAACAGATCGCGCGTCGTGAGGAACGAGCGTGTGCTCTGAACGATTGGCGAGAACGACCCTCGCTAGGGGGCGTAGCAGCAAGATGAAGACTAATCCAGAATACGTTTAGATCTTGAAGGTGCGGTACGTGCCCGGCGGCGGCGGAGCACAGGGCCTTGCAGATCCAAGGCTGGGCTTGCGCAGGAAACGTCGGTGCGGCACCTACGCGTCAAGGAAGGCTACATCCTCATCGGGGGTGGCGCGGGGGTGGTATACGGAACCGGCATCAGAGGCGTGGAGAGTTGGTGTCGAGTCTCGACTCGAGACTTGGGTCCATTGCAGCAAGGCTTAGCGACATCCTGAACCGGTTATTACAATTGTCGCCGACCGGTGATGCCAGGCCGACCCTCCTTCTTTCTTCTCTTGAGTCGTCAACGCGATGTCCTACCCGACAGTGCACGGGCCCACGAACTGAATGCCACAATTCAACACGGCGGTCAACACGCAGGCCCTGGGAAGCTCCCCTAAAGGATGGTCCGAAAAAGTGGCTTTTTGAGCCCCAAATTTGGTGATTTCCTTGTCCGAAATGTGGCTTTTTGAGGCCAGAAATCGGCGACCGCTGTCCTGAAAAGTGGCTTTTTCAGGCGAGATCCAGGCGAGGTCTGAGAGTTCTTTTGACAATGTGATCCTATTTTGATCCCGCTAACCAGTACATAGATGAGAACCAGCCCTCTGTGAAGTCCAGGGACTCGCTTCGGCTGTACTCTATGTCCTTATGGTCGGTGCACACAATTTTTTCAAATTTCCTGCTCATTTTCTGGAAAATCTTTCCTAGTAAACACGTGATGACCCTTGTCCAAAAAGTGGCTTTTCCAGGCCCAGACACCAGGGACGAGTGGCTTTTTGAGGCCAGATTTGAGGAATTTCCGGATCATCCTTTGCAGAAGCTTCCCGGGGCCTCAACACGCTCATCGCTTGGACGCCGATCCGACCAAAGTAGTCGCGCCCTGTCTGGAACCGATTATAATCATTGGCCGTCCCGCAAGATTTTTGGATACTGTACTATTTCGACCAAGTGTTCATCAAAATTATGTAATTTCTCATCTGAGAAGGTCGAAAAAATTTCTTTTGAATTAAGGTGATTTTTGCACACATCAAAATATCTTGGGTGTCACGCGTCACTGAACACTTGGGTCGAAATAGTACAGTACCCTGATTCATTATTCCGGCGCACACGGAAGTAGACCAGCGAGCCCCGATAAAGTTCCCAATCTTACGCCAGGCACCAAGTATTGGTCATTTTCGGCTGCAGGGATACTGTACTATTTCGTTCAAATCGGCAGTCACGCATCACGCACCCCCCCTGTCGATCACGAACTTTGGTCGAGGTCACGCGTCACTCAGGCCTCTGTCGAAACCTCCAAGGGGTCACACACGCCCCAAATTGCCTAAAAAAAACAAAAAGGCAAAAAGGACAAAAATTTCGGTTCAAATGCCGAAATTTTCGAGTCACGCAAAGATTCGGCGGCTGTCGAAATGTGAAATGGGGTCACGCGTCACACCCCCTGTCGATTTGAATGAAATTGTCCAGTACCCGTATTCGTCAAATTACAGTGCCTCGCGGCAGTTGATTATCTTTGGTTTCTGACAGATGGAACTTTCACGGGAATGCTAAAATCAGCCTTGCGAATTGCCCAGTGAACTTCTCGGTGAGCGCCTCATTAACTCCCCAATTAACCCGCTTATTGATTCGAACAACGCAGCGTAATTTCCGTCATGGAAAGCGTCTGGCAGCATGCTGTATATATAGATTTCACTTGATACTCCATAGGTGAGCACCGCGAGTTGCTACCGTTATTATATTGAATGTTGGAAATACTGACGGATCCAGCCAAGTGTCGAATCAGCGATTCAACGCCGACACCTTCGCTTTTCCTGTTCGCTCGATATCTGCCGACTTTCCGTCGTCCCAATAGCGGTATCTGCGGACAAGTATTTATGGCCATCTGCTTGGACAATCTGTACCGCGTGTACGTTTGAGAAAACTTATGTTCCGCTTACCCAAATGTAAGTGGCCGAAAGCGTATGGACTTGGCACCACTGTGTTCGACCCGATGGTTTCGTCTCCACCCTCCATTCGAGTTGTTTGACCTCTCTCCAACCGTTCTTTGCTCACCTGTCTTAGCTAGAAGATCGTTTTCAGAAAGAACGAGATTTTGGGACGGTCAAATTCTTATCCTGCCCCCGATTCAAGTTCTCTGCCGCATATGATCTGCACCGAGCTCCGGGCTTCGGACCCCACCTGGTCATCGTAGAATCCGAGTCTTTTCAGGGCGGCATCAAATTGAATCGAATCGAACATGTGGGTTGTGCCCCTGGCGGCCATAAGCCTCCCAGGGACTATCCGATTATGGTGATGATCTCCCAGACCAATGATACATTCACAGAAAACAGGATGATCTTCCGTCCTGATAGTCCCATATTTAGATGGGAAACTCTCCTCGGATTAAATGTGAATTTTTTCCTCCACTCGGTAAAGCACACGACTTCTGGTGATTGACTTCGTAGCTTCGGAGTCGGAGTATCATGGAACGAGTGGGAAGTATGGCGACATATTTGCTGTGCGGAATCCGAGGTGAACAATGAACTATTGAGTGCCCAGCGGTCCGATTCTCACCGCCTGATATCCTTCTGAGTAAGTTGCAACTGTTCAATCTGATATCAAAACTGAATCCAAAATATCCTGTCCGTATATATGCCACCGGATTGCAGGTGAACATCACGATATTTTCACACGTTCACAATGCCCCCTGTTCACTCAACCACAGAGAACATTCTCGAATACACCGTCATGGCAGCAAACGCCCTCCGCGATGTTGCCACAGCTCAGATACCTTTCATTGGGACAGTCTGCACGATCACCTTGACAATAATTCGCATGGTGCAAGTATGTAGTTTGACCTGCGATTTGCACGGCCGAGTTTAACTCTGAGTACAGAACACCAAGTTTCAAAAAGACCGATGCTTCCGGATTGTAGAGGATATTCACCGTTTGCTCTGGGCCCTCATGAATTTATCCATGCACTCCGAGGAGATTCAATCTCCCAACATGCTCAACGACATTGCGAAGTATGCTCTGTGAGTCCAAAGCAGATGACAGGGTTATTGCCTTGCATTCATTGTTTTTCATCCAATCACAGAATCCTCCAAAAAATCGATTCCTGTTTAAGAGCGCAGCAAGACCTGGGAACAATTAAACGACTTTTCAAGCAGAGTGAACTGGTAACACAATTGGAGAATTGCGAGACCGAGTTGAAGGGGGCATTGGACAATTTTACGGTTGGTCGCTCAGTGCTGTTCAACTAACAGCAGCTGATCCAACCTCGGCTTTAACAGATCAAACAAGGAGTTGGGAATTTCTTCTGCTATTGTTGAGTTCAAGATTGACACTGAGGGGCGGCATCAACAACTCCTGGAGCTTATTTCAACCCAGAGTGACTCAATTGACACTGTTTCTTCTGTGAGTATATTCCACTAGTGCTTTCCCCGTAATCTCAGAAGATCTTGCAGATCGGACGAAGTTCATTCAATAGCAGGTGATGACTTGTGCTTTGTGTTGGAAAATTGAAAAGACTTGGCTGACCTAACTCTTCTTCCAGCTCCGGCTCATTTTCCTTATTGCCCGCCTCTCCCCAGATATTTCATGGGCGAGAGTCTGAACTCCAAGAAATTGTGAATACCCTGCTTGCAGAGCCTGCCCGGGTTGCAATATTAGGTCCGGGGGGGATGGGAAAGACAAGTCTGGCAGTGGCAGCCCTGCATAGCACAAAAGTTCTTGATAAATACCCCACTCGGCATTTCATTCCCTGCGACTCTGCCCAGACAAATGGGTGTTCTGGTTGCAACCATTGCTTCCCACCTTGGCCTCGACGCATCTCGGGGCTCAGCAAGACACATTGCTCACCATTTGACAATGCAGCCTCCTTGCTTGCTGGTGTTGGACAATTTTGAAACACCTTGGGAGCCAGTAGATGGTCGGCCAAAGGTCGAGGAGCTCCTTGCTCTATTGGCCGATATCTCGCATGTTGGCCTTCTTGTATGTAGGCCTTTTTCATTTTTGCCCTTCTGTCTCAATTTTGGGTTGGTTAGATCACAATGTGCGGGGCTGAGAGGCCAAGCAAAGTTCAATGGACCCGTCCATTCCTACCTCCCTTGAGGCCACTGTCTCCAACTCCCGCCCACCAGACCTTCATTGAAATTGCCGATGAGATTCATGATGTTTTGGAAGTTGACCAGCTCCTAGAAATCACGGACAATATCCCTCTTGCAGTTCAGCTAGTTGCCAATGTTGCAGCCTCTGAGGGTTGTCAGGCTACCCTGGAGCGTTGGAAGATTGAGAGCACATCCCTCTTCTCTGCAGGTTACGATAAACAATCAAACCTGGAGATTTCGATCAAAACTATCTCTCACGAGTCCTCGCATTGCATCTCTGCCTCATGCAGTGGATTTGCTGAGCCTGATGTCACTACTGTCAGACGGCATTTCCGATGCTGACTTGGTACAAAGCAAACCACCAATCCCTGAAATTCTGAAATGTAAAGCAATATTGGTCCGAACCTCGCTTGCTTATGTCGACCATGCTGGGAGATTGAAAGTGTTGGCTCCAATTCGGGATTACATTCAGATTTCCAGACCACCTTCCCCACAGTTGGTGCAGCCCTTGCGGAAGCATCTCAATAGTCTTCTTAAACTCTGGAGAACTCCTATGTCACGGGTCGGCAATTTGGCCCCACATCTTCTCTCAAATCTTGGGAACATGCACAATGGATTAGTGTATGGATTGGATTGTGATCAAACAGACATTGAGATCACTATCCAAGCCATTACTATCCTCAACCAGTTGAACATTCAAATGCATCGTGGCCTTACCCCGCTCATGTCGCGCCTGCAGGAAATGCTGCCTCAGATCAATGACCACCAGCTTTGTGGGCAGTTTATTATTGAAACATTCCGAGCCAAGTGGTTCCTTGCTATCCCAAATCCTGACAAGTACATGGAAGAAGGCATTGAACATTTTCACTCAGTCAACAACATTGAGGGCGAAGGTGAGTGCTGTTACCTGTGGAGGAGCCATAATTTATATGTGTCCAGCTGAACTCTACCTCATGGTTGCAGAATATTATGCCGACAGTGTCCATGATTATAACAAGGCAAAAAAACTCTATCACTGTGCGCTCACTTTAGCATTGCAATGCAACTCTGCCTGGGTCCAGGTTGAAGTACTGTATGGGCTGGGGGTAATAGGATACCTTCATGGAGCATGGTCTGAAGCTCTCCGTCTTGGTTGTGAAGTACACAAAATTGCTGTTGCAGCAGGCAATGTCAAGGGAGAGCTTGCCGGCCTTCAATGCCAGGCCAGGTGTTATATGGGACTTGGTGCCTTCAAACATGGCATGCAGATGGTGAATAAGGCGAAAGAACTGGTTCTTCAAGCGGGGATGCAAGGTGGATCATCGGACTTCGACCTGATGAACTTAGAAGGGGAGGTATGCTACCTCAAGACAGAGTATGCAGAGTCAAGGCATATTCGGGAGATCATGCTGTCCCACAGTTCCCCTATTCTCTCCCCTGTGAATTATGCTTATACTCTTGTCAGTCTTGTGGCCCTGGATCTTGCAACAGGAGCCAGCACAGATATTGTTTTGCACAACCTCCACATTGCAGTCGACACCTTCAAATGTATACACTATCCACGGGGCATCTCACTTTGTGATGCCCATGCTGCTGACCTGAGCCTCCGTGCCGGAGACAAAGCAAGGGCACGTGGTCAGTACATACACACCTTCACTGGTGCGTACGACATCGACAATGAACTTGCATGCTCTACTGCCTTGCCAGGCTGGCAGACTCTACAAATCCAGTGCATGCTGCCTCAGGGGTTGCACAATGGGCAATTGTCTTCTTTGCCTTTGCAATGCATCAATCACAAAAAAAACATGCTGGCAGTGCACCAGGCACTACAATCTCTGGGAGATGTCTTTGCACAACAAGGCATGGATGCTGAGGCACTGGGCATTTTGGCAGCTGCTCTGGAGGGGTTCACATGGATGGATGTGCATCAGAGTAGGGCAGAATGCATGCGAACAATGGGAGATGTGCACTTCCGATGTAGGCAAAGTTCTACAGCATGCATCTTTGGACAGAGGCTCGACCTCTGTTTGAACGGTCATTACAGGCAAAGGCAAGTCTCCGAAATTGATAGTCGGCTTGCTAAGGTGAAGGAGGAGGAAGAACATCACAACACAAATGTGGGATACCTCTCCAAGCTAGATGTGCCCACTGCCTCCCTAAAGCAGCTACCAATTTCTGAAGAGGAAGACGTTGATGTGAATATTGAAATGACTGGTGCTCAAGGTGTTGGGATGGGGGTGTAGATATATTTCTTTTGCCTCATGTTTTTTGTGTGTGTTATGCTGTGTACAAAACCACACCACTGTGTAGTTTTCAGTATTTATTCAATTGTGGGTGTTTACTTTTTAGGTGATAATTTCACTCCTTACTGGTAATCCTCCCCTCCCCCCCCCAAGAAAACCACACAAATATGCTTTTAGAAACAGTGTTTCAGTCAAGCTATTCAAATTGTTCGAGAACCAAAACAGAAAATTAACGGCAGGCACTCTGGGACATGATTGCTGACAATACATCAACTGAAAAATGAACTGAATAAATGCCCATTGGAACCAATCCAGACCAAGCAAGCGGACATGTCATGTTGGGTGATCCGAAGGATGTGATTCTTGGGCTGAGAGTATTTACATTGGAGCAATTCATGGTTCAACTTTCAAGAATCATGTACTTTCGTCTGGAACTCCCGTGCTATCGGAGTTTGCCAATCAGTTTTGGTACGAGGCTCGGACAACAAAAACATAGGAAATATCTATTTCATTTGAATAGTCGCAAGGCATGCTGGAACCTTGCCTTCAACAGGAAAGGTTCGAGAGAGACGGGGTTACATAGCCATTAATAGTTCTCGGCCGAAATTCCGAAGGCAGGGATGTTCCGATGACCGTGCACAAGTGTCACGTTTCGTCGATTTGGCCGCGACAACACCGACTCGAGTCTGCACAGCAGTGGGAGAGTGCGCAATGCATGAGAGCCCCCGTCTGCAGGCATTTCATCCAACGTCTGCACCTCCCCGGCGTCCAGAACACCCGTGCAGGGTCATGGCCAACTGTCCTCCTTCAGACCGGGGTCACATAGGGGGGGGGAAGCACCGGGAACAGGACGTGTACAGTGCACACCATCGCACACGAGGTCCACAACGCGAAATATGGAGAAATCTCCATCCGAGGACCTTGAGGCTGAGGCGTGGGTGGTGCATGTATCCATTGATGCGCGCTTGCCGTATGCATTGCCCCCCGAAGTCTGTGACACGGGCTTGAGAGGGAGAGTGGGTGGTAGACTTATCCATTGACATGTGCTTGTATGGCGACGGTTGCCACGAGACTTGACTCAGATCTGGACGGTGCATGCCGCAGGCACAGGGATAGGACCGGATAGCTGTCTGGGAGACCGTGGAAGGATGCAGATGCAGTGGAAGTGAAGGCAGGTGTGACAGATGCGGATGGAGGCAACCATGCATAGTGTGAGTCTAGATGGGGCGAGAAAAAAATCCCACACTCCACCAGCGCCAGGATTGGTGTCGGGGAGGTGGAGCAGTGAGTACAGGGTCAATCCAGTCGGGTATCCACAGCTTGCCGAGATTGGCCGGGTGGGTTTGGGTTAGCCGGTTAGAGGTGAGTGTTAGGGTGATCTGGTTGAGGTTGGAGTTTAGAGGTTAGCGGTTAGCGGTTAGGGTTAGTGGTTAGTGTTAGGGTAAGGTATCTATATGAAAAAGTAGGCGCAGAGGAAAATGATGGCCGGATTGATGTGTTTGATTTGTGCGAGTTGTACATCTCACGAAATTTCCTGGAAACTCGCCAAAGTGACGCTTCACAACTTTCCATCAAAGTGGACGAAACTTCGCAAACTTAAGCGAAGTAACGAAGTGAAGAAGGTGGGTACAACTCAGGTGGATATGAAGTGGTGATGATGATACCAATAAGATCTAGCTTGATCTGAAAGCTGGTGAGCTGGATGCCAGCAAAAAGGATCAGATGACAACAAGAGTGAATGGTTGAAAAAAGCTAGAAATGATTCCTCGCAAGCAGGTAGCAGAATCTGGTCCAAAGGGTGTATCATTGAATCACTCTAATCACCATATGTAGCAGGGAAAATTTTGGAAATCAGCCCGATGCACAGTGACCCTCTGCAAACGCGCAGAGGTCTCAATTCAAAAGCTACGGCTTAAATACAAAATGAGGGAGTCATACAGATATAAGGGGAAATGTAATATGACTCTGTCTGAGTCAGGGAGAGTCAGTATGAGTCCGTATGAGTCAAGTCAGAAGATGAGTCAGAAGGAGTCAGAAAGAAGCTACTGATGTGTAATGTCACATCGTGACCACATGGCGAATAGGCAGTGCATTGGTGTTTCGGTTGTTACTCCAACAGAAAAGGGATGGCCACGGTGAGGGACATGGCAGATACGGACAAAGAGTGAAATGATGGCTCACTACTACATGCGGATATGTATGTAATACCACCACAACGGCTTGGCAACTTAGTCTCTCGCAGCCAGACACTTCAATATATATTTAAACTCATACCTCATTATATTGAAGTCTGTTATTAACCGCGGGGGTCCGATCAGGGTAAAAGCTTTTTACATAATCTACACCGCCACATGGACACTTTTCGATGTTTTGTGCCTACAGACTCAATATTAAGACTAGATTTTACGACAATACACTCATGGAGATGCCTCCAACCTTCCTATCTGCTTATAAAAAATTATACACTGCGGAACGGGGTGATAGAAATCCTGAAATATATCATGTGACTGCGTGCTCTGTTGAAGAACCGAACCTTGAATAGTGCTCTAAAATGCTGAATAATTTCAGAAGGCATGGAATGGTAAGGAAGCTCTTTTAGTGGTTGAAACAGGCAGAAAATTCTTGCAGTGGTGCCGTGGTTGGAGGTTCAAAGGTGTTGTGGCTGTGCAAATTATGTAACAAGCACTTACCCTGATCGGGACCGCGCTTAACAACAGACTATTGGCAACTGGCACTGAGGCGCGATGTATCATCGGATATTTCACCTTCGAGGCATTCAACTTCGTGGCTCGTCGAGTTGGAGGGGAGGAGGCAAAGGATGATGAGCACACGACGAATGTCTGAATTAGGAAATCGTCGGGAGTCGTCGGGATGATCCACATGTCGCTTCCCTCAGATTCGGAGATACCTCCCCTGCACATTAACGATCAGTCGTATCTCTGGAGTCGGGTTTCGGCCAATTTCGCACACTTTGCAACTTCATATCCAAAACATATCCTTTGGCAGGGTGACGCTTTTAGTGGTCCGCCAGTTTGGCTTGGCTTGCAAGCCCCAGCTTTCACACCGGGGAAAACAAACTTTTGACCTAGCTAGATCAAAAGGGTAACCAATATTAGTTGTTTCAGTAGATGAAAAAAATAAGGATATACTTGATGTCTTGATGTAGTACAAAACAGACCCTGAAAGAGCAAGTGGCAAACACCCTATTGGGGATGACTTTTACTCTTAGTTTTAACAAAGTACAAAAGGACTGCCGAGAGGTGAACTCTTGGGAGCCCAGTCAGAGAGAAAGAGACATCATGTATTTGAAACTGCTCACTGCATTCAGACCCCTCCGCGGCCCATGGTTCGCCAGAGGCGTCGCGGCTGAGCGTGACTGATCCGAGGGTGGACATAGTCCGCCGCGGTTTGCCGACATGTTTCTACTGAACCGTCCAATTTTCAACTCCACAGCTGGTATTCAAATCGTCGAGATAGACAGGTCCTGCACGTCCTGCCAGTGAGTGACGTACTGTTACATCATCGGCCGATCTCGCCGATATAGCCAACGCCTGGTTCCATGGGGGTAGTAATGACGATGCAATGGATCCTGCAATGGATCCATCTGCCCAGGAGTTGAGCAGCAGGGGGAAAGGGAGAGCGTGCGCGAGTGGGAGTCACCACTGCACTGATGCGATAGCAACGCCAGGGACGACAGAGTACTCAAAAAGTTCTCATCAAAACTTGAGTAGATCAATCAAATTGCCACGATCAATGAGATTATTCCCAGGTACTAAACATAACATAATACGGAGGCGGGGGATAGGGCAGGAGAAGTCCAGCAAGGTAGGCAGGGTTGGCCAAGATCGGTCGGAGGTGGGACACAAAGCGCGGCGTAGTCTGCCGACCTCGTCTCGGCTCATGGCAGTATAGCGCGTCGCAGGTCTGCCGCGATCATCACGGCAGACTCTGTCGCGGCAACTCGGCTCAGCACGCGTCATGGCGGTGCAGCTCGGCAAACTGCACCGAGGAATGGCCTGAATGCAGTGGCTGAAAGAAACACCAAAATGACTGTCTCAGCGATGCTTTCAGCTGTCTTGAAACAAAGAGTTTCATCTTAAAGACAAAGGAAAATTTATGAAACTCTTTGTTTCAAGACAGCTGAAAGCATCGCTGAAACAAGTCATTTCGGTGCGTCTTTCAGCAGTTTCAAATACACAATGTCTCTTTCTCTCTGACTGGGCTCCCAAGAGTTCACCTCTTGGCAGTCCTTTTGTAATTTGTTAAAACTAAGAGTAAAAGTCGTCCCCAATAGGGTGTTTGCCACTTGCTCTTTCGGGGTCAGTTTTGTACTACATCAAGAGATCAAGTATATCCTTATTTTTTTTGTCCACTGAAACAACTAATATTGGTTACCCTTTTGACCTAGGTCAAAAAGTTTGCTTTCCCCGGTGTGTTTGGCCTGAGATTCTCGAAGCCAAAGCCAAAGACTGCAGCTGCAGCTTGGCTTCGGCTTAAGCCCCGGCTTTGACTGATATTTTACCTGCACTGTGGAGTATGTTGGACCACAAAAACACTTGAAATTGCTTCTGATGGTGTTCACAGAAGTCTTAATCCAATTTTGGGCGGCCTACATGTGTTTAAGCTGGAACCGAACCCAATTCAACATCCCCATCAAAATTTCGTAACTGCTGTTCTTGTCTCGAAGTTGAGGATCTATGGTCAAGCCGCGGCTCAAGCCACGGCCTGCGGCTTGTCGGCCCTCAAGCCAAGGCCAAAGCCGTGCCCAAGCTGTGGTGCACGGCTTGGCTTGGCATGGCAAGCCGCGACTTTGGCTTGACGGCTTGACGGCTTCAAGCCGAGCCAGCGGACCACTAGACACTTTCTGTTTCCACGTCGCTCTACTTAGGCGTGGGCACCTGCTTCTGTCCTTTTGCCCGGCTGGGAAACCATCTGCCTGAATCGTTCTCATACTGCTTGCTGCCAACCTCCCCGGATCTATCCGCACTTTCCTCCAGGTTCGGATGCGGACTCGGTCAATACTATTTATTCTCTCTGTGGCTCTCCTTCCGAACCTGCCGGGGGCTCCGGGCCAAAATCTCCCGTTGACAGTTTTCAATTCAGGTGTTCTTTCTATCTGTCTAGCTATGCAACCTCCTCGCTTTATTTTCGCTGTTTCTTGGGTCACGGACATTCGAGCCTTTCCCTCAGCAAGATATGTTGTCGCTCCCCGAAATCCCTTTGTGCCTCTCAACTTCACGACTGCGGATAGCATGCATCTCCTCTCGTATCTACCCCGATCGAACCCACAACTCCACCCCGGCCCAATGCACGCACATAGGCGGCTTCTCTGGAAGGTGATCTGCTTCTCTGAATTTCACTCACAGACATCCACTCTCATTCCCCATCGATCCCAGAATATTAGTATCGTCATCCCAGTCGGCAGGCCTCGAGCACCAATGAAACTCTGTCGACCGAGTAGTCCGAGGGGTGTCAATGAGATGTCCTTGCCTTCTCTTTGTCACTCCTCGCGGTGTATATAACTGACCAGATCCCCATTTTACGCAGGTGTGCGCAATATATATATCGGATAATACGTGCATCGTGATCCTGAGCCGCCTCTCGCCTTGATGGGAAGATACGGTCAGACTGACTCAGCCAACGTCCGAATATTAATCTCTGAGTGGAATGTCCAACACATGGGTACCCCGCAGCTGTACTGTACTCCCTCATTCTCAGTGCCCACCCTGCCTTCACTTCTATTTCACATAGTAACACGCATGTACGCCGGTCCGAGGGAGACGTGCCCATTGTTCCGAAGTCAAAATGCGACGTAAGCTAGGACGCAACGCGAAACACGTACTGGTGTATACTGCAGTGTGAGAAATGCTGCGGATATCCGAACTGCGCCAGGGATTACGCACCAAGTAAGAAGCTAGGAGCAGGAGTGTGTAACTAGATTTGACGTCAGATTAGCAGTAACCATGTGAAGTTTCATTAATCAATTTCTGTCTCGACACAAAATCCTACTCAATCATTGCTTGTTTAAACAGACTCGGCACGGTAATAAGAATACCAACAAAAACTGTTCCAACATCAGTAATGGTTGACTTTCCATAAGGCATTTTCTGTGTTTTCGAATACTTTGAGGTCTAAAACCGCAGGATCACCGCAATGACATGACACCTGTCAGGACCCCATCGGGCCCAGATCTCTGTTAGAATATTTTCGACCCTCTTCCAGACTTGAATTCAAGTTTAATCTGGAGGGGGGGTCGCTACCCCCTCTTCAGACTTTCGCTGAATAACGCGTCTTGAACGTTTTCGACGCCGTCACCTGTCAGCGGCCACTCCGGGCCGTGAATCCTGCAACCACATGCTTTAGTCAAACGCGCTCCAACACCGGCGACTACAGCGTCTCAAGAGCCGCCAGCGTCTACATCCCGGCAGAGGTACAGCCGGCTTGGTTTACGTCGCTCTGCACGTAAGTAGTCGTCGAGCCTCGATGGCTCCGAGCACTATGATGGCTGTTGCAATGCCGGCAAGCCTCTGTTGACCATCCATCGCGTCGTCCTCCATCTCTTCGAGTTGTTGATGAAGAAGGAACACGTCGTTATCCATGTGAGTGTGTGGTGGGAAAAGATACAAGACACGTTGTTTATGTTGCACGTGCTATCAATTCAAGTGCAATACTTTATTCGCCTAGGCCTTATGGGAACCGGTGAGCAATAAAGTATTCAGATTAACCCGTATGCCGGCACGCTTGGGACCCCTCCGTTAAGCTCAAGAATAAAAAATGCCTTATGGAAAGTCAACCAATAATATACACCAAGAATATAGTGTAAGGTTGAGAATCCAGAAAATGATTTGAACCTGATAACGGGTGATCAATCAGCAATTCAACAGAGCAGTGTTGAACAAACCGAAAGATAACTGTCTTCAACTTGGATTCAAACCTGGCAGGGGTGATCAATTCAGGACATGGATGAACAAGGGAGGAAAGTGGACCTGCGTTGGGGGGGATTAATCAGAAGGACAGATTGACAGAGTGGTGTTCATTTAGAACAACCAGAATTCACGTTCAGATAAGTGGCGGGTGTGAACTAAAAAATGGATGATTAATCATAACCCAGATCAATCACAGATTGTTCAAGCCGGAGCGGAGCAGTGTTCAATTTGAAATAAAGGAGTGAGTGAGCGAGCGAGCCGGCAGGCGATCCTGGAAAAGGTGATTACTCAAGGAGCGGATTAATAGAGCAGTGTTCAAATCCATACATGAAGCAGATCATGATATTTATAGAGCGAGCAGCATAGGAGAGAGCATATCTAGGTGCATAGAACATATAGGTCAAGGAACAGCAGAATCTTGCGAGAGCATCAAACAATTCCGCTGACTTCGCTCTCAGAGACTTCGTTGTCATCAGAATCAACCTCGACCCAGCCTGGGCCCCATTTTGAGGATCTGCTAGTTTGCCGCCGCGTTTGGAGGGTCAAAACGTATGAACATAGCCACCTTTTTGACCCTCCAAACCGGGCGCCAAACTCGTAACAGCACAGAATGAACAGAAAAGTACAACTAATACCTCATGTATTAAGCAGATGCCCCGTATCAGTATGCACCTGTTTATTCTCACACGCCACCGCTGATTTCCGAGGATGTAGTTATTTGTTTTCGACGGAGCGCTCATGAAGCGCTCATACCTTTGGATCAGTATGTCCCTGTTTGTTTTCGCACGCCACTTGGCGCTCGCCAATTCCCGAGCTTCTCAGATCACTATCACTCCTAAACTTACTTTTATTTTTTCAATTTTTCCTTCATGCTACGGGCAACAGCAACTAACTCCCTGTTAGCAGCCCCAAACTTGATCACTACCATAGAGGTAGTTGCAACTTCCTCGATCTTCCTGTCCCGGTTGAACTTCAAGTTCAAATCAACCAAAGCGAGTTGCCTCGAGGCTTTGGAATTAACTTTCGGGCCGTCCTATGATTGCGGGCCTCCCATTTTAGACGGACCCATGATCTTTGATCAGGCGCTCAAGACCCCACTCAAAAGGGCGACCTCCAGCCAACACTGCTTCGTTTCTTTCTTCGACCATCCATCTCCCTTGCTTTCCGCTCCCTTCCCCCTCAACCCGCGTCTTCACAAGGATCAAGCTTCCCTCAAGCCAAAAACTACCAGGAATATTACATCCCTCAAATCGACTCAAAGCTGCCGTCCCGGCTCTCATTATCTGGGCCCCTCCTTTCCGCTCCCTCCCCCTCAATCCGCATCGTTACCAGGATCAAGCTTCCCGCTCAAGACAGCAACGGCCATGACGAGGGATTTCAAGTCCCGCAACTCCTTCCAAGGCTGTCGTCCCAGCTCTCATCGTCTGGGGGATCATCAAGCATGCTGTCGTCTAGCCAAATCTCGATATTGAGCAAGACGCAACGAGAACAATACTCGCTACTACTCCCATGTGCACTACGTTTAGCCCTGTCCTTTCTGTTCCCACCTCCCAGTCGCGTTGAACGATCAAGTAATTCATTGGATCAATTCGCCGGGAGATCCAGCAAGCGAGCTTTGAAGCCAAACGACTACACCACATGGTGGCACAACTGCGGGGTCCAGGGATGGCGTAGCAGCAGCACAGTATCCTGTCTTCACCTATATGTCTGCTGCGCTGACCGTTATTCAACAGTGTAGGTCGCGGGCATTTCATTCGACGTTGTTTCTTTCCGACCTCTCGCATATATCCCCCGGTAGGCGGTCCCGCTTCGAACCCATCGCTGACGTTTTTCGGCCCTAGGCCATCACTTTTTTATCTATTTTTGCGGGGGGTGATGCAAATGGGCCCACAAGATTCGGAGTCGGATCCCCTATGGTGAGGTGATCCAAATTCAGTTTTTATGCCCTTGACATTAGTTGACTTACTACATATCTCTTTGGGACTTGCCGCGCCGGCCTCTCCATGAACATCCTAAAGTTTTTATCGCAAGTGATTCTTGGAAGCACCACTGGGCATTGAAGATATGTTGGTACGTCAGTTGGTATTGCGTTGTATCTTGCCGATATTGATGGTCCCGACCTTCCAACCTGGCTTCTGGTGCTGTTGGGCGAGGACTCGGGGTGTTCTACCAATTCATATTGCAACCTGGCAAAGGACGAACTGCAGGTTCGGCACCCTCCTTCATTCCGAATCCACTATGTAATCTTTACTTTGCCTTCGCAGAGCCGACGCGTTCGATCCCACGCGTATGAATGGCCGCTACAGCGCTGTAATATACAGAAATGTTTTCCTTTGGGTGTATGAGCCTCTGAATGTGTCGTCATCAGGCGGGGCTTTGTTCTTATTTGCCCTGCAGGCTGCTGTATAGAACTCTTGGCCACGCAAAAGACCACATGTCGTGCATTTCAGTTAGCATTCGTTGTAAATAACTACCGACGTAGTTGACATCAGGTAGATACGTCAGTCCTCAGTTTCGGTGCACTTTTAGGCTTGGTTCTTGCCTCAAGTCATGTCGAACTTGGAGGAAGTCGAAGGTCGCACAGCTGGGAGGTTTGGAACATTCTACTTGGATTGATCAGGAGAGCTGAGTCGCGCACTCCTCATTCAAGTTCCCATTTTGAATCAAGTATACTATTCCTCAGCCCCCTATGTTTGTCTGGTCAACAGGATATAAGCACGTACTGCCAGCCGGAGCGAAGCGAAGGCATATCTTGTACAAATAGAAATAATACCGCTCAGCATACTTCTCAGCGCTCATTTTCCGTTCCCCTCATAGTATTCGACATCAGCAGGGGCTGCCAAATGAATGGGTGAGTTGCCTCATACAGGTTATACACACTTTTCCCGTTCCCAAGGTGTGACCTAGGCGGAGGCGCAAGCATTGTCGGTACATCAGAAATAGTTGTGCGTGCTGAATCTATATCAGAGGAATATTTTTTTCCCCTTTGCCCCATATATGTTCCGGAGGTCTTGTAATAGGAATCGGCTCCAGCTTCAATAGTATATTCCGGGATGGGCTGAGGGTGCGATATAGTCCATTTTGGAATCTTGAACGAATCTGAAGGAAGAATGCGTCGAGTCATTGTGAAGACCGTGACGTTCACGACCCCCGACAGTAAGAACACAGCAGCGCTATAAGCCAGAGCTGTTAGAGAGCTTTCATGAGGTTATAGAATATGACTCGCGTGAATATAGTAACTTCGAAAGGAACGTCTTGACCAGCGAAGGAACTGAATCGTGAGGCAGCGATAGGCAGGACTATGATCGTGTACGCCACCTGAACCCAGTCATTATAAGGCGCTCGCATTATGCTAAAACCTAATTACCGGATACCTTAAGCAAGCGTCAGCTATGTAGTTAGATTATACATAGTAAATTGACTCACAAAAGCATTTGTTTGGCAATAGTCAGAGTTCGGCTTTCGTGGTTTCCTCGCAATGCCGATCCAGCCCTCCGGCGGAACGAAATACGTCTGCGTTCAATTATGATATTACCACGCATACGAAGGAAGACCAGAGTGTACAGCACAAAGCTGAATGCGGCGGCCATAAACATCTGTCGAACGGTAAACATACGCGAGGAAAGCAAATAATTAATTCGAGACTTGCAAACATGTAATCCAGTCTAAGTCGAGTCAATAGTGATTGTGATAGAGGTATAACTGACATACGTGATTCTTGAAGTAGCGTACTCCGGAGAGATCCAGCACCAAAACCCTGAGATGCCATCTACCATGCAAGTGAGCCAGAGATCGATGGATCAAGGCAAAGGACTGACAAATTGGCTGGTGACGAGGGGTATTCTGAGCCGCGGGACCAGCTATCACAATGGCGCCAATGCCAGACCAACCTGCTATCAGAGTCATCCAGAGAGTGAAGCGACTCGACTTGAGTCCCAAGCAAATGAGGCAGAATGTGTGAATTGCGATGACGAGGGTCCAAAATGCGGTAGCAACATCCGCAGTCTGTTTCAAAACGCCTAATTCCCAGTCAGATTATACAAAACGGACGCAGAGCAATATTCACCTTGCAGAGTACACACATCTCCCACGACGACAGCCATATCACGAATCCACCACGCATTCAGAATTGACCCGATTGCTTGGATTAGATCGCTCAAGAGAAGGGAAATAAAGTATGCCGCGACCTGAATGGTTTGGTCAACGCCGGACTGAGAGCAAAATGTAAGGGCACAGACGTGAGTACGGACGAAAAGGTGTGGGTGCTTGTCAGTGGTCCACGAACGAGTGTTAAATGCCTGGTAAAGTCAGCAGTGGTTCACTAAATGAAGACTACTGCTCGCACTGATAAAGATATGGCCAGGAGAAGGCCAACGACTGCAGTAAGTGAGAAGCAAGAGAAGACGACAAGGACCTACGAGACTTTAACAAACTATATCGACGCACGAGCTGAATTGCAAGTAACTCACAGTTACGCCGTGAACTTCTCTCGAAGTGTAATCCATCCGAAGAAGCCATTCTGAGCCGTCCGGCAGCAACGTCTCATTCGACATTGTGAAAAGGCTATGTAGCAATGACGCCGGTGTTTGGATAAAGGGCCGGCCTCGCGAAGAAAAAGGTGAAGAAGAAAGAAGCAGAACGTCTCTGAGCAACCTCCAGGTGGATAATGAAGGGCGGCGTTTATCTGTGATTATCATCGCTCCTAGCTCATTGGAGAAGCCGATTCATTGCTGATCGACAAAATTGTGGCTCGACTGCCGCCACCACTGCTGTTTTGCCAGCGGACTGCCCGTCTTATCCTGGCTGTCAACGTATGTGACAGAATACAGACCGAATATCGATCCTTATCATTGATTTAATGATGGATTAAAATTGCTTTAGTGCCTTTTAGGGTGCTGTGCACCGGTCAATTTGCATTGTCATTTCCATGTTCTCGTAGAGCATTGGGATTCGCGAGACTTCGGAAATCCAGAGCCGCGAGCGATATCATAACAGCGGAGTTACTAATCAGTAACTAGACGCTTCAACAATCGAGCTCGTACCTTGCATGCTGAACTAATGATTAATAGGTGAATCAAAGTGATTGCCCGAGAGACAACCAATACATTAAGTCTGTCTGAAGCTTTTCACACTCTTTTTATAGTTCAACCAAAGGTTTGGAAGCGCCCACCTTCTTATCTTTGTTCTAGCGCCAACTCAGCGCTAATAGTCAACCGCCTGGGGCTTCCCATCGTTTTATTACATGTCGTGCTGCACTGTGTGAGATACTTGTAGTCCCTGCGCGTTCATCGCAACGAATCTGCTGGGAAAGCAGCTCAGCGTCGGCAAGGGCTCCGGGAAGTTCTACCAAGGCCCAAGCGGTTGTCCGGAAATTTGGATTTTGAGGCTCAAAATCGGCGAGTTCCTGGTCCAGACTTTGGGTTTTTGAGGTCCCAAATCCGAAAACCTTTGTCCGGGACTTGGATTGTCAGCCCGACCTTGGAATAACTGAGGGCACACAGAGACATGGTGGATGATAGAAGACAGACGGCGATTTCCTTTTTAGGCAATCGCCATAGCATCCGCACCAAATTCGCTCTCGATTGATACATACATTATTTTGAGGTTCAAATGAAGTCATAGAGCGCCAAGAAAATATTTTCTAGACGACGCAGGAGCGTCTAGTGTTATTTATATACCGCCCCGACTGGCCCGGTGTTTTTCTCTGATATCTTTCTCAATTGGGCGATCTCCCCCTTCCCAAGTACTATGGAGCGCTTCATGACCAGGTCACATCATGATAAATGCAGAGGCGGCCACACACTACGTGGGTGTACTCGTCCATCAAGGGCGGCATCATCTCTCCTGCCAAAGAAAAAGCCGCTTTCCTGCACAGCCTTGATCTCCTTCCAGGTCTGACCCGGCACCCATTCTCGGATACTGTAGGATTACGACCGAGTGTTCAGGTGACGGGTGACGGTTCTGAACTGAACACTTTGGGTACCAGTGACGGTGACGTTTGAATTTTTGCGCTTGAATTGGGCAGAAAACACCAAAATTTTGCGTTCGGCATTCGCCGAACTACAGATTGCCGAGGAATGAACACCTGAAAAAATGAACACTTCAGGTGACGGGTGACATGGTGTGAACACTTGATCGTAATACTGCAGTATCCCCATCTTGAAGACTTCGAGATAAGACGAGTCCTGTTTCTCCGCGTAGTTTGCGTTCCGGCTACGCCTCACGACGACCAAGACCTCTTTCTCGCGCTCGGCGGGGCCCATCAACACCGTGTCCACCTCCTTGCCGAAGGTGGTCAAATCCTTGGCGGCGGGCAACATCTGTACGAAGACGGCGCAGGTGGCGGGCTGCAGTAGTACGGAGCACGGGCAGCGCGAGGTGGCGCATAGATCGCGACCGACGCGCCCGAGCCGAGATCGCAAGATTTGTCCCCACAGATCATTCCGTATATGGCAAGTGATTCACGTGATCTCCCGGGGCTCCGGAGGACAATGCAAAACTTCCAAAATGTTTCTTCGCACACAGGCACAAGTGGCAAAGTAATCAGAGAAAAGGGTCAGAAAAACGAAGACCAGCCCGAAGAAATATTCCAATACTTATGAATGAAGAATATGTATAAAAAGAATTTATAACAGGTACATGTACAAATAGGTAGAAGGCTGCTAACTCAACACCAAGTCCCAGTTACTTAGTATCAAGTTTCTTCTGGGTTACTCCAGGAATAAAGGCCTCGCCGGCTTCGAGGATCGGAATTGTGCCGCCACTGGAGCTCACAGGTCTTCAATCTGCTGAAGGGGATGGGTAAAGATTCGAGAAGACCAAGGTTGTATATTGGGTTAAATTTGATAAGAAGCCGCACACGGGCTTAGCCTCTAGATGGATTGAGTCAATTGTCACTGTAAATGATACCCGGCTGTTTCATCAGCCCAGGCTTTTTCTTCGAGTGGCTAATCCCAACATCCTCTTCAGATTTATACTAGGATCAGTTCGTATTGGATGTAAGGAGTCCAATTGGCTTGGTTGAACCACTGTATCACTGTCCATCTCTGAGCCTCCTTTCTCTGGCCCAATCTCATCCTCTGATTCCCCATAGTCTGTGCGTGATTTGCAATCAAAGTGGACCAGTATTCCTCTTCTGCAGCAAGGGTTGGGAGCTGGACTGAGCAAAGGCCTGAATGTTCACGTTGCCCTGCCGCGGTGTTGTAGAACTTGAAAGACAGCGAGACTGATATTGAGATGATTTCAATTGTATTCTTAGTAGATTAGGTTCACAATGCACCTTGGAGCAAGGAAATCTAGCTTGAACATATGGATTGAACATGATGCCTGCCTCGCACTTGCGTGGTTGGTAAAGTCTCGGGCACCAAGGAACTTTCGAGAACACCTAGTGAGAGCCCATTAGATGAGAATTGATGGGAATGAGGGTTGCAACTTGAAGAGAGCCGAGCCGAATCAGTAGATCAAAACAAGGCACTGTGATTAGAGAGGCGGACCCATATCAGAAGAAGGCGGCTTCAAAAGGCAATGAAACACACCTGGTTCCGAAGAGTTTAGTCAAGAAACACTGCCAGAAGAGGGAATTGTACTTGGGTGACCCGCACCCGTTAATTTGGAGCCCGTGGGAAAACTTAAGTTAACTTGCGGCACGCGTGCCGAAAGGGGCAAGTTCCGCACAAGTTAGTTCCCATAAGTTACTTTTTACGGACTCGCAGTAGCGTACTTGGTGACCAGTGTTTGACCTTTTTTGGAGGGTGTTGGCCACGATCACTCATTCGAACCCTGCCCTTCGAGTTTTTTTTTTGACCCTCCGGCCGGCCCTCAAACCTCCTAACTTGGAGTGGGTTTCCAAATTTTGGCCTCAAACCCCCTAATTCCGGAGTCAAAATCGCAAAATTTTCACCCTGAAACCCCTAACTTCGGAGTTACCATAGGTGAGCTTCCCGAGGCCTGCCGGCTCGGGAGCTTTTGAGATTGGTCCCCACACATCAAACCCGATATGGGCACATCAAAACGTGACTTCCGGGGCTCCGAAAGTTGTAGCAAGCTGTTTGGCCGTCACATTCCTTCTTTCTTCTGTACCACCACACTCCCCGCCACCGTGCCACCCGACCCCTCCTCTTGAATGTGATCAAGATCCTGCATCTCTTCACATGCTGCCTGCTCCCCCCTCCTCGCCACTTATTATCGTATCTTGGCACGATGCGTGCCTTGTTGCGTGTTCATACCTAACATGTCATACTATTCGGGTGGCATTCCAGGCTACTACGACTGTACCCTACAGTATTTACAACACCCACCTCTCTCATATATCCCCATGCCCTACTGGCGCGTCTTGTCGCGTCTTGACACGTCCGTTTCCTACTTCGCTGCAGTTAACTTGCTAACTGAAGTAACTTGCTGCAACTTAAAGTAACTTGAAGCTAACTGAAGTAACTTGAAGTTAACTTCCGCTAACTTGCGGGCCAAGTTAGATCAAAGAAAGTAACGGGCCATCAGATGGCATCAAGCTGCCCCGTTCACCCGACATTAGGGACAATACAGCAACAGGATGGACTCGTAAGCTTCCCACATAACTATCTGACATTCCTCTCATGCTATTAAACACCCACAATTAATTTGGGTGTGGCTTAGCATTTTGCAGATAACCCGAAGACTGGCAGACACTGGTTGGGAGATTCAAAATTTTCAGCACAATTTACGGTGAAAAATGTTGATTGTTTTTCAGACATTTTTCACTGAAATAAATGGTGAACTTCTCAAACCTTTTTCACCCCTTTTCAACTTTCTTTCAAGTTTTTCACCTCAAACCAGAAAAGTGGTGAAAAAGCTTTGAAATTTTCACTATTTTTTCACTGAAAAATGTCTGAAAAACAAACGACATTTTTCACTGTAAATTGTGCTGAAAAATATGAATCTCCCAACCAGTGAGACTGATGGTGTTGCATGAAAGGCACTAAACGAAGATACAATGGCATCAACTAATGACTATCACCGTTCTCTGCACGCCTCATATTGTATCGCACCCCTGGAGACTTTTGGTGGTTGCCATCATCATCTCTGGCTGGACTCTGGCACTACTTCCTCTTTTTACCGCTTGTATTTTTCAACTTGAACAAGTTGAACCAGAGTGGCTCCCACCATACCATCCATCCGGAGAGCGAGAGATCAGAGAGGGGGGCTAGATGGACGTGTTGTGGGCTCGCTGGGGAGTACAGCGATGGGTGGAAAGTCTTCCCTGGCGGACCTGGGTTCCCAGTTGTAGTGTTTACTGTGCTGACTGTAAGCCATAGCAAGGCAAAAGCTGGGAGGCATGCGGGCAGCGGCGGCTTTCCTTACGAAAGTCTTGATGTTTGCCCAGAATGTGGGCATGTACTCCCCCTCGACTCGGGTTTGTGCACACCATAATACAGTCTCCGAGGTCGTAAGATGCCTCACCACATTGTCTTTTTTTTTTTGCTTCTGCGAAGGGATCATCCAGACTGAGATCTTTTAGCTCGGCCCGGGTGAAATGGCTGGACTTACTTTTCACCAGACAATGTTTATCGCTGCTGTTCTTACTGCCAACTTATATAATGGTTTTAATACAAACATGTGGGGGGTGGGTGTTCTTCGTGGTGTTCCTAGGTTTTCATCAGTGGTGAGGCTGGATACTGGCCCAAGACCTCATATAAATGTGTCACTACATGAATTGAAGAATTTAAAGCCTATTTCCCCAGCACACACACACTAAATGCCCTTTAATCGCCCCAAGTTAGCTACCAGTTAGTTGGGCCAAACACAACCAAACTTACTTTGATCTAACTTGCCATCACCTTGCAAGTTACTTGTGCTAACTTGTGTGGAACTTACCTGGGAAAAACTAACTTACTCTGCCACAAGTAACTTACAGTTACTTACAAGTTACTTGTGGCAGGGCAAGTTAGTTTCACAAGTTACTTGTGGAACCATCCGCTACCGCGGGGCTGAAGTGTGGGCCACATTAAAAGGTTAGGGAGTTTTGAGACCAAATGATTCAAATATATTAGAGAGGTTGCGGTAGCCACCAGATGAAACGGTGGCTTTTACAACAGATGAATATGGACACAGCTTCTTCTCATCTAGCCACTATTTTATAGTCTCCCTCAGAGCTACAAATAATCGCCATGGCTGATTTGGTCCAAGACCATTGCCCACTGTCCAGGAAAATTAGCCACCAGTCCATTCTGGTGGATACCGCAAGCTCTCTATTTGTGTTTGTGGTTACTGAGCCTCTTCCGAATCAAAAAAATTATTCGCTCAAGGCGATGCGATGCTGCAAAATTTGCTATGGATGATATGATTCCTGACAAACTCCACACTGGGTACTGACAAATTAGGAATATACAGACTGTGAATCAAGATATCAAGCCTCTGACATTGGGCTCTCGACAGAAAATCCCTGTGACTGCCATGAGTCAACTGGCTCTACGCGTCAAGAGAAGTAGCCGAGGGCCCACCAGACTGGTGTTTCTTCTCGTCATGGTTAGCAGTCCTCGTGTCCGGTTAAAGCAAGTCCACAGGGCTGGGAACAATAGAGAGGAGCACATCTTTGCTGCAGTACGTATACATCCAAGAGACTCAGTACTCTCTCAAATGCGATGGCCAGATGCGAGAAGGGACATCGGAGGCAACATTGGCACGGCCAAGGTGGACAATACCACTATGTGGAGGTACTCCCTCGCACTGGACACTGGTGTGGGTCGACTATGCCGCCTACGAGATAGGGATTTTCTACAGCATCCGGAGCTTGGATCAACTAGCTGGGGGGAGCCCGTACGTGCACTTTCGCGTCATTCAGCCATATTATTCACCCTGCACTGTAGTTATTCCTACTCACAGTGGACATTGTATGAGAGTATATTGGCGCACCCAAAATTGCATGGAATTCGGACGCGTGGAGTCGTCGGATCGTATCACCTTCCCAGCTTGAGTGTCAGCTTGACGGTTAGGCATGTGGACTGTTTGTTGGGATGGGCCTTGGATGGGCCTCAAGGTGAGGGGCGGACGGTAACGGCGCATTGGACTGGGCGGCTGTCGCAGGTTCCCGGAAAGGTCTCATGCAGCAACTCATGCTTGAGTCAATATCTTCGCTCCCGTACGTGTGTCTTTACAGCTCTTTGCAAGCTCTTTGCGAAAGTAATGACCCTTCGATCAATTTCTATAAATAAGAGTTGAATAAGAGTAGCATTGATCCGCAAGATTGCCGGGCTCGTTCCCGCCGCATTTCTCAGCCGATTTGCTTGATTCTAGGTGCATTCGAAAGCAGCCAATCGGGGCTTTCAGACCTTACCCAATTCGCTGGGGTTACCATCAAATTTGAGGATCTCGATGTTCCCGCCGTCTCTCGCAAACCACATCTACGAATGGCCCGTTCTCGATCAGTTTCGGGGCCGATTTACTCGAAACCGAGTGGTTCGGGGAAAGCAGAATCCCGACGATGATGCCTATGAAATAAAAATGTGTTGCACACGGAACAGGCAGATTCAAGAGTGAATTTACTCTCGGGTATCTGAGTTTTATTGATGACGGAGCATGTCAGGTTGCCTTCACATTTTTTTATGTGGGGAAACTGTGCCGCGATAGTAGCTTTCTAACGAGCCTATAACCGCCTAAATCAGATCTGATTTGGCTGAGTAGGATGCCAGTGAATTCTTAGTTCAAACCACCCATGATGAATTTTGACGCACCTATAACCGTCGTTTTACCTGGTATGTGAGGTATAATCTACAAGATCTGCTTCGCGCCTTTCGAGCTCAGCCAGAACCACGCATATTGGTGCAGAATTGAGTGAGACAGGCCTGGATATCCGATATGTTCAACTTGTTCTTTCTTATTCTATTTTTAGGTAGTGTCATTACTTTTGCAAATAGCTGTAATACCTGGATTCGACATTTTCATTGTCGTCAGAGTCATCCCCCGTATTCCCAAATTGAAGGCAGTCGCAGTAAACATCGAAGAAGAAGCCTGTTCTTCCGAGCAACGTGGCCGAGGATGCGAACATGAGGGAAGAGGAAGAGCCTGAGACTGCATCAGCTGCGCTGGCGATTGATGACGGAAGTGCTTCCAAGTGCGTCTAGACGGAAACAACTCCGTTTCGTTGATTCTGATCGAAGCTATCGTACCTAGGAACTCCTCTTGACCATTCCGGCGATGCCGCATCAACGGCTTCAGTGTTTCTGAAAGATATTGTTCCTAAGAATCCGGGCAAGAGCAAGCAAGAGGATATTTCACCCAACGGAGCCTCCAGCTCCGATGACTCATGAGGACGGCGGATACCGATAGTAAAAAGTGTTCACGGAAAAAGCAGAAAACTGGAATCCACACTCAAAGCGTGCATTGACTATCTCACAATTTTCCAAGTTCAAAATTTAACTGCCGCCCCCCCCCACACAGCCACTGCCGCCCGGCGGCACAAGGGCAGCAGGGGGCGGCACTTTACTTTGCCCCCCGTCTTCCCCGTAACCGGTAGCTTCCCTCTCCGATCCACCCCACGGGAAAAAGACGTGCAAAAACCAAAACCAGTACGGCAGTCATACCGCGAGTCTCGGTATAGAACAGATCACCAACCGACTCCTCATCATGCTGTACCTCACCGGCCTTTCGGGTCTCAAGAAGAAAGATGTTGAGGATTCAGACAAACAAGACCTGTCCACCTCCATTTTCCGAAAGCTGAAGCACTCCCGTGGAATCTCTGCCTGTGATCTCTGCAGTGCAGACCTGCAGTCTCGAGAGAAAAACATTGGGCAAGCGTATCATATATATCTCCGACATTTATTTTCCTCGCAGATGAGGGACACTCAGCTTGCACACCTCTGCCTTGTGAAATTAGCAGATCCGACACATCCTCTACAATCTGATGCAGTGGTCGCCCGATGGGCACTCATCTTCCTTGCATTTGCAATGTGCCCATTGGCATGCAGCATCCTGACAGTACACCAAGCACTACAGTGTCTTGGAGATGTTCTCGTGCGACAGGGCATGGACAATGATGCACTGAGCATTTTAACAGTTGCACTGGATGGGTCCATGTGGATGGATGTCCATCAGAGTAGAGCTGAATGCATGCGGACACTGGGTGATTTACACTTCCACACGGGGAACTTTACAAAGCATCCACCCTTTAGACAGAGGCCAGACCACTGTTTGAGTAGTTCTTACAAGCGAAGGCAGTTGCGGAAATCAATAATAGGCTTGTAAAACTGGAGGGACAGCTTTCCAAATTCGATGTGCCCACTGAACCTTCACATCACAGCAGCTGTCAATTGCCTTGGAGTCTGAACCAGTGCATACTGAAGAGGATAAGTTTAATTAAACAAGGTCAGTGGAGGAGGGATTGATGTACTAGCTGCTGGGTATAAAAACAATTCAGCCCTCATATTTTCATAGTCTTTCCATCTTCTTCCCTATGTTCAGTATAAACCCTGTTTGCTACATCCCTGTATACCTTACCCAATGTATTTACTGATGTGCAAGTCTGTGGTTTCAATCCTTCGTTCGATTTTTGTCCATTTTGAGCCCATTCTCTCAAGCGATTGTCTACCTACAAGGCAAACAGATTGGGATATCAGAATGCTTCTGCACAAATAATGATTAGTCTGTTGTTTACCGCGGGGCTCGGATCGTAGTAAAACCTTATACCTAATTGATGGCTGCACTTTCCATCATTTTCGTGTTTCCTCCATATACGACCTATAAATATGGGCTATTCTGCATCGAGGAACATTTTCTCAAATACTAGACACTCTCTTATTTTTCTCTTATTTTTTCAGGCAAGTCTCAACTGATTTTGCATCTCGGCCGAAGTTCGATCCATCAATCACGTGGCACTCGCAAGCCAAACGGCTTGTTCCAGTGAGTGCATTAGACCTCATATTTAAAAATTCTGAAGTGGTAAGATGTTTTTAATCACAGCAGAAGACATCATCCCCCAAAAAGTCTTGTCAAAATTGGTGTTTCCTATGCAGCAGGAAGAAAATCGGAATCTGATTACCTAAAATTACATAATAAGCTTTTACTGCGATCCGACCCCCGCGGTAAACAGCAGACTTCAACAAGCGAGGTACGAGCTCAATTTTGTTGAAGCGTCTGCCTAGGGGAGACTAAATAATGATAGAGATTACTGTACAGTTCATCTGTGGGAATATGTAGGCTTCACAACAGGATTCCCAAAAACAGGTCTCGCAACACGTTAAATCAAAAGTGCGGAACTGTCCAACCCGCCGATCTTTGGTGCAACTGCTTGTTGTCAGTCATTATGATTAGAGTCTCAGTGAACCGTCCAATCTAGCTGTCTTGCTGGCAGAATAAATCAACATCGCAAGGTTGATATTGCTGCCTCAAAACCACAACAATATATTTAAATACGGGAAGATACATGTAGTATGGGCTAATATATGAGACAGAGCATGTACTGAAACCTACCATAGGATCAACAGGTCACAGAACACAAATATCTCGTTTTTCCCCCCTCACACCTCATGGCCTTGAGCACCAATCTTTACCCCCATTCACTCGAATGTCCTCATCCTTATCCCCTGGAGCCTCATCAATGGATGGCTGCTGGGAAGATAAAGGGAACACAGATAGCTTGGAAAGCTGTTCCAAACTGGCTTCATGCTGTTGTGCCAACTTAGCAAGCCTAAGATTGATTTCAGAAACCCTCTTTGCCTGTGAAGACTGTTCAAACAGAGGTCTAGCCTCCGTCCAAAAGGTAAATGCCTTAGCAATGTGTCCATGTTGGAAGTGCACATCCCCAATTGTTTGCATACATTCTGCCCGACTCTGATGCACATCCATCCATGTGAACCCCTCCAAGGCAACTGTCAAGATGCTCAGTGCCTCATAATTCATTCCCTGCTGTGCAATGACATCTCCCAGGCACCGCAGTGCCTGGTGCACAAGCAGCATGCCTCCTCGTGATCGGTACATAGTAAATGCAAGGAAGATGACAGCCCAAACTGCAATCTCTGAGGTGGCATGGACAGGCCGGTTGGAATCTGCTAGCCTCACGAGGCAGTAGCCTGCAATCTGGATGTCGCTCGCATACACTTTATTGAAGGTACAAATGTACTGATCACGTGCCCCTCTTATGTCTCCCTTGCGGAGATTTAGGTCAGCGGTGTATACCTCACATACCAAATTTCCAGAAGGAAATTGTATGCGTCGGAATGTATCTATGGCAACCTGGAGGTTGCCTGAAATAATATCTGTGCAGCCCCCTGTCGCAAGATCTAAGGCCACAATGTTGACAAGAGCCAAAGCATAATAGAAGGGAGAGAGAACGGGGGAGGTGTGGGACAGGATGACATCCTGAATTTTTTTTGCACTCGCATAGTCTGTCCTGAGCTGGTGAATCTCCGCCTCCATGTTCATCAAAGTGAACTCAGGTACTCCACCCTGAATACCAGCTCGAAGAATCAGTGCTTTCCATTCCTTTGTGATATCCAGGCCATGTTTGAAGTCTCCAAATGCAAGATAGCAACGAGCCTGGCATTGAAAACTAGTTAGCTCTCCGCCAATATCCCCTGCAGCAACTGAAATTCGGTGTGCTTGATGGCTGAACTGTAAACCCTCTGACCATGTTCCACGAATGCATTCTATTAATGCCAGCCCATTTAGTCCTCGAACTTGGAGCATGTGAGAATTGCATTGTGATGCCGAGGCCAGTGCACGGTGATAGAGATTTTGTGCCTTCTTGTGATCACGGAGTTTTTCTGCATAATATTGGGCAGCTAAGACGTAGAGTCGAGCTAGAAACATATGAATTGTGATTTGTCTATGGGTAACCGGACTCACCTTCACTCTCAATGTCGTTGACCAGGCGCAGATGTTCAATAGCTTCATCCATGTATTTGTCCGGATTTGGGATATCGTGAAACCAACTGGCTCGGAATGTTTCAACAATAAACTGCCCATGAACCCTGTTGTCGTTGATCTGAGGGAGCATCTCTTGTAGGCGTTGCATGAGCGGGGTAAGACCCCGGCTCATCGCCAAATTGAGCTCGTTGAGGGACAGAATGGCCTGTATGGTGGCCCCAATATCTGTATGATCATAGTCCAACCCATCCACCAGTAGATTATGAATGTTCCCAAGATTTGAAACAAGATGTTGAGTCAAACCACCCACACCCGAGGAGGAGTGCATAAATTTCTTCCAGAGTTGGAGAAGATCGTTGAGGTGTTTCCGCAACGGACGCACCAAGTGTGGTGAGGGTGGTCTCGTCCTCTGAATGTAATCCCGAATCGGAGCCAACACTTTCGATCTTCCTGCATGATCAACATAAGCCAGTGAGGTGCGGACCAATGTGGCTTTGCATTTCAAAATCTGAGGGATTGGTAATCTGCTTTGTACCAAGTCGGTGTCAGAAATGCCATCTGGCAGCAGTGACATCAGACTCAGCAGATCCACTGCATCAGGTAGAGAAGCAAGACGAGAACTAGAAAGAGATAGCTTGATTGAAATCTCCAAGTTGGATTGTTTGTCATAACCTGCAGAGAGAAGAGCAGTGTGCTCGAGCTTCCAACGCTCCAGGGTGGGCTGACAGCCCTCGGATGCTGCAACATTGGCAACTAGCTGAACGGCAAGAGGGATATTGTCTGTGATCTCTAGGAGCTGGTCAACTTCCGAAACATCATGAATCTCATCAGCAATTTCAATGAATGTCTGGTGTGCGGCAGCTGTAGACAGCGGCCTCAAGGGAGGCAGGAATGGACGAGTCCATTGAACTTTGCTTGGCCTCTCAGCCCCACGCATTGTGATCTAACCAGCCCGAAATTTAGACCAAGGGACAAAATGTAAAAAAACTGGCCTACGTACAAGAAGGCCAACATGGCGGGATATCAGCCAATAGAGCAAGGAGCTCCTCGACCTTTGGCCGACCATCCACTGGCTCCCAGGGTGTTTCAAAATTATCCAACATCAGCAGGCAAGGGGGCTGGCTTGTTAAATGGTGAAGAATGTGTCTTGCTGTTCCCCGGGTGATGTGAAGGCCAAGATGGGATGCAATGGTTGCCACGAGAACATCATTTGTCTGGGCCGATTCACAGGGGATGAAGTGACGAGTGGGATATTTATCAACCACTTGTGCGCTATGTAGAGCTGCCACTGCTAGGCTTGTCTTTCCCATCCCACCTGGCCCTAATATTGCAACCCGGGCCGGCTCTGCAAGCAGGGTGTTAACAATATCTTGCAGTTCAGACTCCCGCCCATGAAATATTTGGGGAGATGCGGGCAGTAAGGAAAATGAGCCGGAGCTGGAAGCAGAGGAGGGTCAGTGTGCCTTTTCTTTCCAACACAAAACAAAATTAATCACCTGCTATTGAATGAACTTCGTCCTATCTGTGACACCTTCTAAAATCACTGGCAGAAAATAATGGAATACACTCACAGAGGAAACAGTGTCAACCGAGTCGCTCTGGGTTGAAATCAGTTCCAGGAGTTGTTGATGCCGCTCCTCAGTGTCGACCTTGAATTCGACCAGAGCAGAAGCATGACCAACTCCTTGTCTGATCTGTCAAAGCCGAGGTTTGATTAGCTGCTGTTGGTGAACAAGACTGAGTGACCAACTGTAAATTCCTCCAATGCCGTCTTTAACTCGGTCTCACAGGTATCCAACTGTGTGACCAGTTCACTTTGCTTGAACAGTCGCTTGATTGTTCCCAGCTCTTGTTGCATTCTCAAACAGGAATCAATCTTTTGGAGTGTTCTGTCCTCAGACAAAGGAATCAATCCAGAGCTATGGTGGGGTAGTGCACATTGGACTTACAATGCATACTGAGCTATTGTCGTAAGCATCTTCGGAGATTGAATATCCTCCGAGTGTACAGATAGATTCATCAGTACACAGAGAAAATGATGAGTGTCCTCGACGATGCGGAGGCATCGCTCCTTCTGAAACTTGGTGTTCTATAACCCGACTTTAGCCCCAAAGCATATTGATGTCTCTCAAATGCCATACCTGCATCATCGGAATTATTGTCAACGTGAGTGTGCTGATTCTGTCCAGGAAGGGTATCTGAGTAAGCCCGGCAACCTGCTGGAGTCCATTTGCCGCGACCACGGTATATTTCAGGAGTTTATCAAGTGCAGCGGAAGAGCTGGGGGGCATTGTAATGCGTGATGTTGACTTGATGTCCGTCCGCACTTCTGGGTTATATATACAGCAAGGATTGTTGGAAAGATGATCCGGAGTTGGACATGGAGCATGGAAGGAGCGACAGCGCCGGATCAGACAAGCTGTAAGTGGGTGAAGCACATGGCACATTCCCACTCCATGTGCGAGAACAGCTCCACACCGGGCGCTCAGTGAAACACTGATACTGATTCATGTTTGCAACCTCGCAAGTACGTGGCCTAATCAAGTGGTAGTAGTGATGCAGAGAGATATTCATTTAAAAAGACCTCGGGTAGATCGTAAAAAATGGTGACGATGGTGCGTCTTATGCCACCTGTGACGCCTAATCGAAGTAGAACGTCAGTGTTCGAACACTTCCTTTCAATGATGAACATATAGACCGCTGATAGGCACAGTCGGACGTTGAACACGCCCGGCCGTAGTTTGGACATCTTTTTTCGGTATCAAGCCATGCATCAAGCTACGACTTGATCAAGTTGCCATTTTGCGCGGGAGCGGCAGGTTCTGCCGAATCGAAGTAAATCTAATTTTGACCCAATCATTCCAGACACGTTGAAACGTCCCGCGGAGGTTCTGAAGCTGCAGACGAACAGACAAAGAGGGGCCATTTTATTTGGAGGAGGGAGAAGTCGGAGCATCGGTCTTGGGTTGCTTCAAACATCGGTCATTTCCACGCCCCGACGTATCGGTCTTATAGTCTAGTGCCAAAGTGAGCATGCGCACGTTTGAATGACAAGTACCACAGAATCATGCTTGTGTCATATGTACCTTTCACTCACTCAGGGTGCATCTTTCGCGTTCCGCGGGCCTAGGATGCCGCGTAAGTATCCCTTGGGATCATTCATGTTCGCCGTCTCACGCTTGCTCAGTCCGAGTCAGCTTCGAATCAGAATTAGATATTCGAATGATGAGTTGCCACACCAAGTTTGGATCTGTACACCATTTGGCACATTGTGCCTGGAATGGAATGGCTACAATCCATCTGCCACGACAGCGATGAGTTATTACCGACATACCTGGGTGCGTACTTATGATTAGCAGGACTCCGAGCCGATGAGGCTCTCACTAAGTGTCAAATCATTACTCGGTTCGATTCGGAGAGATGGACGGTGAGTAGATTCATACCGGGGGTCGGCGAATGGCTCTGGAATCGTTTCTCGCATGGATTTGATTAGAATGCGAGACAGAAGGCAAGTAGACTTCCACTGCGAATCACAGACAGAAATGCGGTAGGTATGTGCTAAGTATAAGATCAGACTGAAGAAAGATAATACCGTGCGGTTCCATTACACTAAAAAGGTTGACTGATGAACCAGGTTTGCTGAAATTGAAATATTGGAATGGAAGAGGGGGAAATTAGATCGGCGCGCTGTTTAAATTGTCCACGTTGGGTAATTTCTCCAATGGGCGCGCAAAAGATACCTGTGAGCGTGAGTCTATGCTGACAATAAAATGCGATGGAGAGGGCAGAGAGAAGTGTTTTTCGGGAATCTGAATATACGAATCCGGTGAACAGTCGAAGATCGAAGAAACCTCAGACACATAGCGCGGAACACACCCTGGGCCTATCGCTCACGGATGGCATTCCGACGCGAATAATTTGTCGCAACACTCCGCTGCTTGGTGTGGGCCTTAGAGACGAAAGACCAAGGTCGCGGATTCGGAATCGACCTGTGGTAGAAATTCGGGAGAGCTCTCAGATAGCCACGCCCGTATTTGTGAATTGGGGCGGTACTTCCAAGAGAAAATCGTCAGAAAGATGTACAGCGAGGATTGTGCAATGCGGGACCCGGAAATGAGAGGCGGGGAAAAAGTATGGCCATTTACGAAGTACAGTCTTTCGGGTAGATCACCAGAGTGAGCCATCGAAGAGACCCGAAATGTCGCCCCGGACTCCTGCTGACGAACGCTCGACGGTCGCTCGAGCCTATGAAGCCGCGCTTTTTGATCGGCCGCCTCTGGTGAGGACAAGGTAGCTATGGCTTCCAGGAAACTGAGGAAGATGACGGTGGACGCAAGGGTGGACGTGGAGAAGCCAGCCCGATTCGGACATGCCCGGATGCTGTGCTCTGTTCCGGCTTGCTCCGAGCGCCGACCACTCTCTTCGCGAATCGCGACTCCCTCCTCGTCCTCGTTCCAAACGCTTCGTAAACTCAAATGCGAATGTCTAGCCGTAGCTACCCGGAAGGCTATTCGAAACTCAGCTGGTGCAACTGGACCCCATGATAATACACCGCCCAGTCCTAGTCGCACAGCTCCGCTGACCGTCGGACGCGTCTACTTGATTCTCTTCCGCCGAAGTTCTGCGGCTCTTTTTGAGGGTGCGACGCAAGAGGTAAGCGGGACTTCCCGATCGCACACAGACCTCTTTGACAACTCCCCCGGATTAGGAAAGTTGTGCTGATGGGCCACTTTTGCCAGGAAGAATTGAGAACTTTGAGTTTGCAGTCTCATTTTTAGTCAGAACCTTCCAGAATTTTGGCTACCCTCCCATTTCCATATCTTCTCTGTCTGTCTATGTAATCAAACTAATTTATTTCCTTGTAAAAGAGGCCTTAACGGCAAATGATCTTGAAAACAGATGCCGTAAAATGACAGTTCGGAGTCTCGGACGAGATCGGACCAAGTCGAATCCGGCGATATCGCCGAAAAAAAAAGTTATCTCCGGAAAAAAGACTGAGGTCCATACGGACCGTGATCCGGACCCTCCCTCCCTCCCTCCCCTGCACAGCATGTCAAAACTTTTGGAGGTTGATGTCCGAAACTTTGATCCCGCCTACCTCTTGGTGCGACGCTCGACAACACGCTGCCGGCTCTACCTTGGAATCTCCAATCCGCATAACTTCACTGGTGCACGTTCACCGATCTTTCCCTCGCGGCCGCCGTACCTCGTTGCTGTGCTCGCGATCTCGCGGCATAAGTCCCATGGAATTTGCAGACTCCAAACGCGCGCGCGCCGGTCCCTGAGCCACGATTGCGATACGCCATATCATGCGACTCAGACTCGCTCGCAATCGCCTTGCACAGGAGACGTTCTTAGCTTCCTTAGAGCGCCACCGCAAGTGTGTACAACGATCCCTGACTCGGAGTCTCGAACTCACCTCGCGCGTGCAGAGACAACAACACATTTGAAAAGCCGAGGGCGGAGCTCGCGGACGCGGGATGGAGGTGGCCTCTGCAGCCTTTCTCCGTCTTTGTGGTGGAGGCGAGTATTGGGCGCGGATGGATGATCTCCGCCCTCAACTAGACGCGGCTTGCGGATCCTGCCATGACTGCCCTCGGGGGCGCGCGCATGTGCACTGATCGTGACCTGAGTGCGACAGACGCGTACACATCGTCCACACTTCCGCGGCGCCCACCTCCCCAGCCATAGAAGACCTATCGGGCGGCATCTATAGCACATAGGCGTAGGCGCCGATCGCAGGTACGCATACCGTCCTCCCTCTGCACTGGATCTCAATCTCATGCGGCCATCCCGTCACAGATACGATAACTATTTTATCGTGAATTCCTCGCGTTAGGGATCGCAGTCGCGGGCCGCGCTTCATTCCTGCGCACGGATTCCCGATCCACAGACTCCATACGTCCGACTACCTCTGTGCGCGATGTCTGGTGCCCCGACTCCAGCCTTGATCGAGAGGTCGAGGAGCACAAGCGCATGGCACACCCGATCTTCCATCCCAACAGCGCGATCGCTCACTCGCTCCCACCGTGCTCTTCCACCTGGTGGGATGGCGGCGGGAGTGCTTGCGGATCCATCCCGACGGCGCGATCGCTCGCTCGCTCCCACGGCGCTCTTCCACCTCATGGGATTGGGGCGGGACGGTGCGTGGGATGCCGACCCGCACCTCCATCCGCATTTCGGGTTGCACCCTGGACTCGCTCAACACGTAGCTTCACTTCCACGTCCGATGTACGCACGCGAGTCCTCCTCTTGAACCTGCTACGCCGTGCGACCACGCCGCCGCTGCACTTGTGGTGCGCGACACAGGCTGCGCGCACGCCCGGGCATCTGCGAGCTCGCGCGACTCCGGCGCTGCCGTCTATTCCGCCCTGGGTCCCATCGCGCACATCGAGGGCTGGCAGAAAAGCGATATTCTCAGTAAGGACGGCGGGTGGAGGTGCGGCGTCGCGGTGGAGGTGCGGCGTCGCGGTGGAGGCGAAGACATGCGCTGCGCGCGGTGGGATGCGGACTCTGTGGGGAGGGGTGCGCCTCTCTCGTGTTGTCTCGTTTGGGCGCTGGGCGGGTGTGGCATACATCCGGCGCGCATGATATGTGCACTCTCCTCGCGCGCTCTTCCCATACCCGCCTGTCGCACCTCCCATCTCCTCTCGCTTCTCGCTGATCGCCGCATCGCCGCGTCGCAGGGAGGCTGGGAGTACTGGAGTAGTATGCTCTCTCTCCCTCATGGTGCACTACGCGCGCGGGGTGTCCCCTCTGCGAATGCCCACCGGCCATCTTCTTCACACCATGCTCCACTGCGCCATAGCCATCTTCCGTATTTGTCGCGGTGCACGGCTGGCAACGAGAACATCCCTCTCTCCGTGCCCCGACGCCTCGATACCACTCGCTCCGGGCTCCAGCTAGATACATTGCCGACCTGAGGCGATCCCCGACGGTAGTCGCATCACTCCCTCTACGCTCCTCCAGCTCCTCTATCCCGGGATCTCCACCTGTGCGCCTCGCTCCCGTGCGGATTTCTCAGAGGCGTATAGGTACATTGGGGGTCTGCGTCCGCGGCTGCGTGCGCGCACGTCGGCGTCGCCACGTTGACAGGACTCCTAGCTCAAGCCTTTTGGCTTCGTCTTCCCGTACCACCTCCGCGGCCGCGGCGCAAAGCTCCTCTCGGATTCCACGTACTCGAATCCCGCCACCCCTGCCCTATGGGACATGATACCGATCCTTTGCGCGCCCCGGGGAATCGACGACCTCGTGTGGTCCCCCAGGCTCGCCCATCCCGTCGTCGTACGTTTGTTTTGGTGTGGGGCTCGCAGCACGGTCGACGGTCGGCGGGGGCGGTATGGGCTACCTGCGGCTTCGCGGCAGCGGGCGGGGAGTGCGTGATGTGCGATGGGACGTGCTACACGCGCCCTATCCGCATGTATGTGCGCTCGCCGTGCGATCGGCGTGGACCTGGCTGCTGCCCCTCCTCTCTCCTCGTCACAAATGACCGCATTTGGCAACATTTGCTCTTGATCTGATCTGTTTCGCCACAGACATGAATGAATTCCGGCGATGTACTTCACTCACCAACGCTGGCCGTCCATCTATCTGGGTTTCACGCCCTTCCCACCACTCCCATCCGCTCCGCTTCTTATTTTATTTTCGGAAATCGAGTGGGCGTCAATTTGGGCGTCTAACATTGCGACGTACTCCACGATCGACCGAGCCGCGGACGACGGAGCGCAGGTGGTTGTGCACGCGGGGCGATTGCAGGGCTGCACCACTGCGGAAATTCGAGTTGCTGGCGCCGCATTCGCGGTGTATTCATGCTCTGCCACCTCCCCCGCCAGCGGAACGTGACTCACGGTCCCGAGCCCGTCCAGAGAGCTCGCTCCTGCATACGCGTCGACGCCCCTCCCTGTCCCTTCCGGCGCGCCGAGTTCTACGATTCCCAAGGCCTGCGTCGCCATACCGCCGGGACGATTGATCTGGCCACTCGCGCGGCTGCTCGGTCAGGACGGCTATCTGTGCGGTGTCGTCAGGCCACTGCCTGCAATTCCGGACGATTCGTCAAAGCTTTCAATCTTTTCCGTACCCCTGCGCCCTTGCTTATCTGCGATATTCGAATGACCCACCTCCCTTCCCCTTCCCCCTCATTTTCCGTAGTCTATTTTGTAGCACATCTTTTCTTCGTCACCGAGTATTTCACATCGACATCTTTAATCTTCGATATATGTTCCTCTTTTTACCTCGCCTTCACATCCTCTGAGTATCAGTTCATCCCCCTCCATTCTGTTACAGTCTTGTCTGAATTTCGGCCGATGTCCAACATAGCCACACTTTGTGCCTCGGAAGAACGACCATTTTGCACTCGACTCGCGGGGTGCTGCGCACTGTTCGAAATGAATATTACTCGAAAGATGAACGCGCAGAATATCCAGGCCGGGATGGTCGTCACAACATTAAAGAGAAGAACCGCGCGAGCTTGATGGAAACAAAGTCTAGCGGGAGTTTTTGGAAGGCTTTCAAACGTCTATGAGATCCAGCGCCCACCGCGATCTCCGTAACGGCGCATCGTTTACGGGAAGTGTTTGAGAAGAGGTTGAATCCGTCAGAAACTCTGCCACAATCGTTTGACGGTGCACAGCACAAAATGAACAAGCTTCTGGCAGCACCTGGCAGCACTGATCCCCAACTACTTATACCGTCGATTCAACGCCAGAAGGTTCCTCCGCCGAATTCACCGAAGAAATCATGGAGTGGTTGAAGGATCATCTGCGCAAAACTTCCATGGATAGTGCGTCCGGACATTATCGGGATCCCTGACGACGAGCTGGCATTCTTATTCAATGAATGCATTCGTAACAACGATCAAACAACGATGGTCCAACCGATCTATTCACAAACAGAACTTGTTCTGATTGTGCTTAGAGTACCAAAAATGTCCGAAAATTAGCATGTGACTTGGGGCATCATTGGATCATTCAACAACGGCACACAACCTTTCGGCCACTTCGGCAGTCTGAAGTTCACGCGGTCAATGTGAGCTGGTCGGCGCGCAAGCATCGACCGAGTGAACATTGAGGTGTCTGAAAAACTGACCAAAATCTCTGTCCTTTTCACTTGTGCCCCGTCGCTTGCAGGTCACTCACTTTCATATCAACTTTGCATCAATTTCATCTCTTTTGAATTGTATGGACTGTGTGCACATGTAATTGTCCAGAAAATCAAAGGCTCACGGGCAAATCTAATGTTCTGAATTCTGTTTGTGCCCGCCACTTGCCGGCCAACCCCTTTCATTAGTATCAACGGTGTCCGATTTGCGTTTCACGTGTAAAAACCGCTCCGTAAATTCACGTGATGATGGCAAGAGGCCGGCGAGCGGCAGGTCACAAACAGAAACAGAAAATATAAGATGGAGTTTTGTTGAATTTACAGACATAAGGCTCTGCCGACTTGAGAGTTGTGTAACTTTGAGCCGGAAGATTAAATAGACGCCATCAGATGTGTTCCCAAAATGGTAATAAATGTAAGTCATGTGACAAAAAGCGACATTCTCGGTCCTCCCCCCCTTTGAAACCCATAACACTGGGGGCAAAGACCAATGCATACGAAAACCATATGCGTCAAATGCATATGGTTCGCATATGTGCGGATTGTGGAACAAAGGTGTCAATCACCTTTGTTGCACCTTTGTTTTCACCTTTGTGTCACCGCTGAAAACAAAGGTGCAACAAAGGTGATTGACACCTTTGTTCCACAATCCGCACATATGAGAACCATATGTGTTTGACACATATGGTTTTCATATGTGTCGGTCTTTGCCCCTAGTGTAAATAGGCACATACAGCACAAGTTCTGTTTGTGAATAAAGTCACAAGTCGATTCCCACAATGGTGCTGCCGTGCAGCAGCAGTTCATTTCGGCCGAAATCCATGTTCATTTCGTGATCAATGTCCAAAATCCCTGATAATACAGAATAGATCCATCCTCAAGGCAAGCATGCGGAACCCGCATTCCTCTCTGCTTCCCCCCACGATCCTCACTGTAAAGCTTCAGGCACTTTCCCCTCTGTCAATTGTATTTTATATTCTATTCCTCCAAACTCACTCTGTTTTAACAGCTTTGATGCACTTGGTAATTGGCCCCTATCTGCTTTTTTTTGATCTTATCTCAGGCATTGTGTATCATTTGTCTGGCTAGACGCAACACTCCTGGGGCAAAAAAGGCTCAGATGAGGATGCAGAGGCTTGCAGAAGGAGATTCTCCTGGCTGGAGGGGCAAAAATAATGATTTCTTGCAATGTGTGGACTTCAAAAAGGTGTGCCAGATCTATTCTACTTCTGCAATCTATTTGCATTGATTTCCTGGGCTTGGTAAATGGCTGTCAGGGAATTGTAAAGAAGATTTGTTACCTACCTGGATCTGATGTGGGCATCAATCTTCCATCAGTTGTGTTTGTTCAGTGCAACTATTCAGGTGTACGTTGACTCTCTTGTTGTTCAGGGTGATTGTTTAAATGAATTAAACAGGTCCTCACACACCAGGTTAGGAGGGAATTGATCTGTCCTGGATTTCAATTGTTTCCTGTGACCATAAGATGGGACAACAGAACTGGGAGGTCACTTAGTCTCCCCTAGACAGACACTCTATACCAACCAAGCTTGTACCTCACTGTATAGAGTCTGTTGCTTCACTGGAGTTTGGCCCAAATAAATCACGATCACTATTCGGCCAATACTGGATGTATTGGCTAAATATTCATCAAATATTGGGCCTCAGTATTGGTTGACCGATATTTGGCCACTCTTGGCCAAATATTGCATAGCTTTTACTTGTCATGGACTTTACAATTTTTGAGGGCAGCACCGGTGTTACATCATTTGAGTGGCTCTTCTCCTCCCCTCATCCCACCCCAATGTGGTTTTGCTTAGGAATTTTACACACTTACAAGCGGCTGCTCGGCCGCTTTGCGGCCTCGCATCCCCTCCCTGAGGTCCTGAGCAAGCATATATTTTTCGCAAAAGACTAATGCAAGCACTGGCAGCGAGGAATGTGGATAAATAAGTGTTCGGAAGGTCCGGCAAGGAGCTGCCGGATTGATATATTAAAGGCGGAGTTCAAAAAGGCTTCGGACAGACACACATAATTTTATAAAGAGAGTGAAGTGATTCATGTACTATTACTGTCTCTGCACCCTGTGTTGTGGCCCGAAATCGGCCCAGTAGCACCTCCCATAAGCAATTTCAATCCAGACACAGAACACAGCTCAAACATGCTTCAATGGCACCAATATGTGTCTGTGACACCCCGTAAGCTGATGCACCTCCCTGTATCCAGGAACAACTTCCCACACCCTTGCTTCATGCCCATCAACCAGTCCCCCGTGAAGCGCGTCTCTGTTGATTCTGTGTGAAATCCATGGAAACTCCAGAACATGCCTTGCTGGAGTGTGTAGGTTCACCCATGCTGGTTGAGCTCCGAAACTCTTTTGTCGAAAAATTATTACATACCGCACCAAATCTCTGAGACAGAGTCATTGATCAAGATCTCATTTCTTACTTGAAGTTGATGATCTACCAGCATAGCACCATCATCCTGATTTCCAGACGCTGTTCATGGCGGAAATTATGCTGCGTTGTTCGAATCAATAAGCGGGTTAATCGGGGAATTAATGAGGCGCTCACCGACAAGTTCACTGGGCAATTCGCAAGGCTGATTTTAGCATTCCCGTGAAAGTTCCATCTGTCAGAAACCACAGATAATCAACTGCCTCGAGGCACTGTAATTTGAGGAGTACAGGAGTCCCTGCGGCCGAAAATGATCAATATTTGGTGCCCGGCGTAAGATTGGGAACTTTATCAGGGCTCGCTGGTCTACTTGCCTACTACCAATCTCCTCTCCTTTCCTCACTGGGATCCGGTGTTTTCCTACCCACCCCTCACCCAAATACTTTATTAGCTCAACTTAAGTTATGAGGTGAAATTACTGGCGCAACATCTAAGCTCGGGTAGGACTTAAGTGGCAACAATGTAGTGTAGAAGTCGTCGAAACTTAAGTTGTAACCTAAGTTATAAAATTGCATAATAAAAAGTGCACACATCAGGAATTGAACAAGGAACATTGGCATAATTTCTATATAAGCCTGTAGACCAAGAGAAAGGACAGTATTACCACTACACCAGAGGCAACATACCAATCCAAGCCGTGTCAATGCATTGATCTAGAAATGCCAGGAAAAAGAACGAAATACTCACAAAAGGCATGGGTGATTTAATCTCTCAAACAAATTTAATCTCCCTGTCACCAGTAGCCTGAGTCTTCAGTTTGGTGGGCTGCATCATGGGTCACCTGAACACTTGTTTGGAATAGTACAGTAGTGCAATTATGGATACTCTCCACAACATGCACAACATGAAACCGACTTGTAGATATTTTCCTTTTTCCTATCCAGGTGCTTGATATGTACACAATGCGAGAGTATTAAGTATGTCTTGCTTGGTGTAAACCACCGTTTGGCGATCGAAGGTTATCGTAACATACTCCGGCCGATAATATTTCAGCCCTGTAATCTACAATGATTTGGTGCAGTGCTCACCTTGTAATGATGTGGGGAAGCTTAGATCTTGAACCGGGCACGAAACAACGGTGGGACGTGGCGGGATCAATTGCCAGTGTTTCAGTGGTGTGCCGACGCCAATCTCGTGGCTGATTTGACATCCAATCAACCCAGATTGTTCCCACCTCGAGCCAACGTCGGGCTGAGCATGAATCCAGCATAGTCCAACAATTCGGCTAGAGAAGATCTGGGCACAGGGTCTATTCATCGAAAATTTTCACAAGTCCCTTTCCTCTCTCACCCTCATCCACCACACTTTTCAAGCCCTCCCCGGTACATGTTTGGCCCCCCATATGTTCTTTATCTTGTATCTGAGGTGAGTCAGTTCCTCATACAGTATATGTGTTCCTACTTTGACATTAGACGGGAGTGCTATCTTCTGCCTTTTGGTGTCCTCTCACTATCTTGCTACTGTTACCAATCTCATACATACATGCATGTATCCCTTGTATATCCCTTGTATTGTGTGTCAATATAATGAGCTGCTACGAATGGAAAACTACTGGAAAAAAACCCCGGAAAAAAGGTGCCTCGAAAAGACTGATAATAGCCTTGCCCCTTCGGGATTTGACGTGAAATCGACGTGGAGCAGGTCCAATGTTGAAAATACATTGGCCGGAGGACGTTGGTTTGGCATCAAATCATGGCCTCGCCAGCATTTTGATCTCCAACCCTCATTCTGGGGTGTGGGCGAAACGGTGGTGTAGTGGTTATAGCTTCTATCAGTTACTTTTCCTTGTCTTCATGGGTGCATGTGTTCGAGTCCCTTGTTGGTACTTTTATGCCACTTATACCCGTGTGCCTTGAGTGGTGTGGGACTTAAGTGGTGCGGGACTCGAGTGGTGAGTGGGACTTAAGTGGTCGGCAAGGACTCAAGTGGTTAGGGAGTACGGGGAGCCATATAGATACCTGTGGGACTTAAGTGGTCAGTGGGACTCAAGTGGTGGGTGGGACTTAAGTGATCAGCCAGCACTTAAGTGGTTGGGGAGTATAAGGAGCCATATAGATATGGGGCATATAGGTGTGATGTGCTTTGTATGTGGAACTTAAGTTTGTGAGCAACTTAAGTTGAGCATAGAAGGCACTTAAGTAGGCCCGCCGGTATTTTCACCCGGAACTTAAGTTGACCTAATCCTATTTCATCCTCACCTCAGCCCCAGAGAGAAACAACCAGCGCACACCCTCCGCCCAGCTCCTTTTTCCCACGGCACTCCGCGCCAATGGTGTTGGCTCTCGCCTGGGCCGCCTCGATGCCGCCCGGCAGGTCCAGCATGCCCTCCCGAGCAAGCAGGCACAGCACATCCTTGATCCAGACGTGGCACGTCAGTAAGGCTCCAATCATTTAGTTTTCGTGTAGAGATCCAGGTAAATTAAACAGAAACAGTTTCTAAACCGATTAAAATACTGAATTATCCTATATATGAAAACACAATGTGCACAGCCTCCACGTGAGAAGTCACCTGAAAAGTCACCTGAGAATTCACGTGATATTGTCGAGATGTTGCTGCCTCTTGGAATCCAGGTGAGCTCGGAATCCACTGTGCGGGTGTCTCCGTGGCGAAGACACGGGTGCTTACAGCTAGTCCTATACATGAAAAGACAATTGACAGTTGATTGACAGATTATCACGTGGAGCACGTGATAAAGTCACGCACATTGCACGTGTTTGTCCCACGGCTCGGAATTCACCGTGTACCCCAAGGCGCCACGCGCTGCGAGCGTTAGCGAGCGGCAGTGTGGCGCCGGAGGGCTCGGAATCTGCCGTGTCTGTACGGAACTGGGAATCCGCCGTGTCTGACTGCCCGTGGCGAAGACACGGGTTGCCTAAATCTAGTTTCATTCAAATCGACAGGGGGGGTGACACGTGACCGGATTTACCTATTCGGCATTTCGACAGCAGCCGAATTTTTGCGTGACACCCTCCAAAATTTCGACAATCATACGGAAATTTTGCGCTCTAGGGGGAGGGGGGGGAAGGAGGATACTTGTGACGGCTTGTTGGAGGTTCGACAAAAGCCTTCGTGACACATGACATCGACCAATATTCGACATCGACAGAGGGGTCCATGACGCGTGACTGTTGATTAACCGTTCTTTAAGCAAATGGCTCCTCAGCTGTGCTATCTCCCCATATATTTATGCTCTTTCCTTCCTCCTCTGCAGATCTTCTCTCGTTAACTCCTTTCATACCAACTTTTGCTCTGTTTTCTTCCCACTGCGGCCTGCCTCGTGTTCAACTGTCGTCCCTGTTCGTCCCAAGCATTTCTAGATGCCCCATTCGTGCCCTACATCTACACTGCTTCTCTAACTCCGACGAAATTCAACAGCTTTCCATCCCGATTGCGAGAAAATTGTCCAGCTGACCTATCTACAACCAGACGCAGTTGTTCGCAGTATGCTGCGATGCCAGATTAACCGTTCTGTAAGATTTGGCTCGCTTTGCGGTGCAATTGCTCCATGTGGCTCTATCTCCGTTGGTTTTGCCTCTCCTACTTATCCTGCAGGTGCTCCATTTGTGACGATTCCTCAGCTGGCCATACCCAACTCCATTTAGTAGACTCACAGCACATCTCTCGCTGCGCCGCGGTTTGCTTATTCCCCCACTGCACCGCAAAATCTTCTCACTGCAGCCGAATCACCGTGGCGTGAATAAAGGCCAGCATCTTCGCTCCCCGTCCCTGCCATTCCCTCTCCCCTTTCGATTTGACGGCCCCAGGCCTGCAACGTTCTGGCTCAATTCTTCGGTCCTAATTTGACCATTTTGCTCTTGCCCTCTTGAGTTCAACAGTTTCTGCATGCATTTTTCCGTTGCAACGTCTGGATGGGCTTTCCACTGTTGGTTTGCTCTGTGCTCAAGCAATTCCCACATTATGCAAAATCTTTGCTCACCCAGTAATCCCCAATCTGCATACAAGAATCCTGGACAACAATTTATTCAATTCGCTCCACAGGCACAAACAAATTCCTTCTTTCTGGATTTACGGCGCATCCTGGTGCTCTTGGGTTGATGCTATCTCACTGGATGCTACTATGTAAAATGGATTGAAAAATTGCCCATCTTTCCTCGCTCCTCTCTTGGTGTCGGACTGGTTCATCACCACCGTTATTCGTGTTGAACATCCTCGGAGATACAATGTATTGACTGAGAATTCTCTAAATCGATCCCATCGCTACTAGTCCTTGGAAATGCTCAGGTTCAGGCTGCTTTTCACCGACTCGACTACTCACGGATTTCCATTTGCTCCTTTGCTCCTGGACCCTTCTTGCTTAGGTTTTTGCACAATTCACGGCCTGATTTTGCCCGTCATGGAAGAGGATTTTCCAACACTTGACATGAATTGCCAGTATGTACGTGTGGGTTACATATTTTCTTTTCGCAACTAATTCCCTGGAAAAGATTCATCCAAGGTTCACATTTCGGGCGCCAGTAATTCTCCATTTACATTGTTTTTCATTCCAGCATTGTATTTCGTACATGTAATGTATCCACAATTGTCCGTTCGCCTTCGGTTGCCGGAGCGAAGCGGCGGCACAACTTGTTTGAATGAAATAATTCAGTAGTTTAAAACAGTTTGTCAGTGCCTCGCCCGTGCGGGCCGAGAGCGTGCCGTCGGCCGAGACGCGGGCCACCACGTCTTCCACCGAGCGTGACCCCGCGGCCGAGACGTCGGTCCGGATCAGGCACACCATGGACGTGCTCGGCGCGCAGGCGATGTCGACGTCGCACGGCTTGGCGTCATTGTGAACTACGGAGACCTGTACGACACAGTCAGTACTAGCTAGGTAAGTAGATAATAAGTATGTGTATGGTATGATTAGATAACGAACAGACATACCTCTCACTGAAGTTCGTCAAAAGAACCAGTGAGAGGAAAAACGTGACTGGAAAATAATCTAGTTTGGCACGGACACGTGCCCTGACGCGTAGCTCGATGTCCAGATGTTAACAGTCATATTTCCAGAGCCCGCCGTAGCGGTCCGTCGCGTGGTGGCGCGTCGCGTCTCCAGAGGGGCCGATCTGGATGAAGCCCCAGTTGTATAAACCCCGCTCGCCCGAGGGCAGCGTGTTGAGCGTGATGTAGAGGGACGAGGGCCGGATGGTCTCGTGTCGCAGTCTGAGGTCGGCGGCCGTGGCGGGGGACGGAGTCCGGCCCGGGCTATTGCAGGGTGTCAAAGGGGACATGGTGAAGTGTTGGTAGGTGGAGGCGAGGCCAACGTGTGAGGCGAACACAATGGTACCGCTTTCATACCTATTGCCTCCCTAAACTTAGGTCAAAGGATCAGACATTTTTCTCAAACGTAACGCACGCTGCGGATTGTCCGAGAAGATGGGAAGAAATACGACGGCAGTGAATCGACAGTGATATCGGGCCAGCAAGAAAAGCGAAGGTGTCGCCATTAAATCACGGATTGGACACTTGGCTAGATCCGTCAACGATTTCAACGTTCAATATAATCACGACCGCAGCTCGCGGGTGCTCACCTCCTACTGCCCGACGGTTGTCCATGGCGAACATCCCGCTTCGCTGTTTAAATCAATCAGCGAGTTGATTGGGGAACCAATCAGGCGCTCACCGAGACGCTCGTCGGTCGATGAAAGACTGATTTTAGTCCTATTACCGTGGAAGTTCCACCTGTCGGAAACCAGAGATGATCAACTGGGTTAGTCCCGCAACTTTCTGGAGTTCATTCGGGGAGGTGGGGGGCATTGCGGGCATTGCGAGAATGTCTTAGTATACCCAGGTCTGGACAGGGTATTTTTTGATGCAGTGCGTGAGACGATTATCAAAGTTGAATGTTTATCCTGATTTATCTGAGCCAAGCTTGGTCGTGGAATTGACAAACCATATTCATATATGGCGCCAAAACCAAGGACTCGCGTACCATGATGCGAAGCAAAGATAGAACCTGTATCACCGTATTTTCACATGTCATCCAAGGTTCATCCCATGTTCCGTGCTGTTCGTGGTTTGTAGTCGGACCATCCCGTTTTCAGATCGGTGGTTCCTCAATCTGGTTGATTCATCGCACATTATAACCCCGAAATCCCTCGATACGACATATTCTGACGACCGTCCTGGGATGTTGAACTATTGATAGTTGGCTTCGAACACAATTAAATCTGTGGAATAATGTGCTCCGGACTGAGTAGTTCTTCCCCCATTTAAAGGCAGCAATACCACAGCGCCCCGCAGATAATCTCAGTAAGGGGAGGTTAAAACTTGAAGCTTGGATGGTCGACGATAGAAATTTACTTCTGAGACCAATTCTATCGATCGCCATTGTCGAGTCATTGAACCACGTTGAAGGAGTCGTCCTTCGTCCACCAAGTGAGCCATGGACGAGTCAACACTGTGCAGATCTGCTCAAGAATTGCCTGAAAAATTTGGAGCCATATGTACCCCCGCACCTGTTGGACGGAAGAACTGGTCGAGTTGAGATTTGTGGATTTTAGGGCGGTGTCGAGGACAGAAGCAACGACAAACACGATATTTAAACGAGTTTCACCTCGGCCAACCGGATTGGCGCTACACCTGTTTTGAGTGGGGCATATCTATCGGATGCGTCGCTCACATAATTCACCCCACGATCAGGAGAAATTAGTTTAATGCTGCATTTAAATATCAGAACGGGACACGGTGAAATTATTGAATTGGTGCACTGAGCAAATTATTAACGTTGTTGTTTCGAGCCCGATGAAGTACAGCGATCCGAAAGCAGTAGTAGCACCGAGTTCGAGGACTCGGATGAACGAGTTTAGCGTCGTAGATGGGGGCGCGGTGAGCGCGGGTTCCCGCTAAGTCGATGGCGTAGAAAAAGAGGATTTTTTGAGGCGGGTGCCGAAGACAGAAGCCGCTTGAACAGCGAACCAACGACGGTGTTTCAACCAATTGCTCAACTGGGTGAACCGAACCAGCGCCACACCTGTTTTGCGTCCCTCGTGGCGAGCATATTTGTTGGTTGCATGACTCGCATCCTTGGATCTCCCGATAACGCGACGGGTTAGTATTAATAGATCGGATTGAGTGCGCCCTCGGCGGAGAAGTATCAGACTAAAGAAAGATATAATACCGTGCGGTTCTATCGAGCCGAGAAGGTTGATTGATGAACCATGAAGCCCTAATGAACCAGGTTTGATGAATCGAAATATCAGAACAGAACACAGGGAATTGAATCGGCCGCACGGTTTAGATTGTTGACGTTGAGTAATTTCTTGAGTCATGGCGTCGGCGATGGGCGCGCAAAGGATACCTGTGAGCGTTGTGGTAGGGTCGGAGGGCCCGCATGTGGAAATCGGTTTTATATCTACTTTTATACGCACTTTACATTTATCCCCGTTTTACCTTACCGCATTTGTTTGTATCGTAAATAGTGCCATGTCGTGCAATTCTACGCTCGTACCACCATCTTCACGGCCAGTGCAAGGCAAGCGCCTAGAGGCTACCTTGAAGCACCTCGCCCCTTCCTCTCTGGAAAGCCGTCAGTGGGCTTTTAGCCACCAGTAACCCCATTTCATCACGTTGTACCCTCGCACTCGTTTAACACCACATTTCCATCGTGTCGACAAGCTCTTTTCACCTGTCTTCGCACTCTACGTCTCGGCTGATGTAAATAGACTAATAAAGTCAGACTCAGAGTTGATCGAGTAGCGAGTCAACGTCTGTATTCACCTAATAAAGTCAGACTACAAGTATGTGAGTACATAATAAATAAGGGAGTAGTAAAGCTCACCTCAGAGTTGATTGAGTAGCGAGTCAACGTCTGAGGTGCATACAAGATTCTCGGTCGTATAAATACGTCGTAGAGAAACTAGTGCTGTACTCGTATATCTACAGCTAAGTAACCATATCAGTTGAGCAGTGAGAGATACACATCTTGAGATAACAATCTGGACGAAAACGGAATGCTGTTGTACATAAACGCCAAAGGTCCGATTGCTGTTATACAGCTTTCAACATCGGCGTAATATTTCCTATCCACATTATCGATTTTACTTCACATTCCTTGGACCATCAACCCATTTAGCGAACCTACAAGCCGGGCAATCCCCACTTCCATAGCGTGAGTTTACGCTGACAATGAAATGCGATGGAGAGGGCAGGGAGTTTTTGTTCGGTGTTTTGTTTGAGGATATGAATATACGAATTCGGGGAGCAGTCGAAGAAAACTCAGACATATAGTGCGGATACAGCCTACGTCTATTGCTCACGGACGGCATCCTGACGCGAGCAACACTCCGTTGCTCATGTGGGACGAAAGACTAAGGTCGCGGACTCATCATGGGTTTGAAGTCTACCTGTTATAGGAGCTCGGAATAGCTCCCGGAAATTCATGCCCGGAGTCGTGAATTGGGCCCAGACTAGAGTACTCCGGAAGAACGAGGCGGTACTTGCAAGAGCGGATCGTTAGAAAGAAATACAGCGAGGTTTGCGTAAGCCGGCGGAAATGAGGGGTGGGGAAAAATTATGGTGCAGTGGCGATTTACAAAGTACAATATTTCTGGGGTGGGCCATCGAACACTCGAGAGAGACCCAAAGAGACCCAAAAAAGTTGTTTGGATTCCTTTTGATGAACGCTCGACGGTCGCTCGAGCCTATAAAGCCGCGCTTTTTGATTGGCCGCCTCTAGGCTCTGGTGAGCACAAGGTAGCTGTGGCCTTCCAGGAAACCGAGGAAGATCAAGATGAGGAAGCCAGCCCGATTCGGACATGCCCGGATGCCGTGCTCTGTTCCGGTTTTCTCCGAACGCCCACGTTTCGCCACTCCCTTCGCCACTCGACGAGTCTCTCTCCTCGTTCCAAACGCTTCGTAAACTCAGATGCGAATATCTAGCCGTAGTTACCTGGAAGGCTATTTGAAACTCAGCTGGTGCAACTGGGCTCCATGATCATACACTGCCCAGTCCTAGTCGCACAGCTCCGCTGACCGTTGGACGCGTCTAAGGATGTGCACGGGTCGCGGGTCAGGTGGGGGGTATGGGATTACGGGTCCAAGGGGTACGGGTACGGCGCGTGTTCTTACAGACCCGCAATATACCGTGGACCCGCCCCGCGGGTACAGGGGTGCGAGACGGGTCTGTGAAAATGATCTTGGGGGGCTTGTTATCGCTCAGAATCCTTCCGGTAGGTAGAATTGAGTCATCGCATGGATGATCTGAGTCTTGAAATATTTTTGGGTTTTTCTGACGCCCTCGACATGGATATTGATGTCAAAATTCTACTGTAGCCGAGATTCAAACACGTCAACTGCTCATTTTGTTTTGGATTTCATCGAGCACTGGAGCTTCGTTCGCACTCAATGAACGCGAAACTCAAGGGGAACTCGGGATTAAAATTTCGTATGTGGGGAGGGGGGGGGGGTCCCGGGGGAGGCTGAAAAAAACTTTGTGATACTTTTGTTAGAAGATGTTGGAGACCCTCAAACACCATTTGAACCATGCCAGAGGTTTCAGGAAGGGTTTGCACGATGCCCGAACCATCTTGAAGGTCAGTTTCCTAATATGGAATGCTGGATCATGCATGGCACTGTAGGTTTTGCCTTCCGTTGGCTCAACCACTTTCCCAGATGTTCAGGAAAACAGAATATGAGACTCACTATCATGGATATACAGTATCATTATTTTCCCCTGCCAATATACACCTAAGTTGTGATGATTTGGTGCCTAGTGCCGAAGTGGGGGTGATAGACCAGATAGCAGCACAGGAGTGTGAGGAAAAGCACACCAGAGGTGTACTAGATGGCCAGGAGGATGTTACTACTCTATAGGATAGCTATACTGCCCGTCACGCCCACCTCCAGTGGTATACTGAGCTGCAGCCGTAATCGGAGGTGACGGCCCGGCGCTAGGGGTGGGAAACTCCTTCCCTATATGGAAGGAGGGGGGGGGGGGGGGGGGGGGGGGGAGTCAGCCGAGGGTTGAAAAAAACTTTTCGACCCTATGTACTTATTTCAAATCCCGAGTTCCCCTTGGCGAAACTGATCAAGGTGAGCCGCCAAAAAAAAAGCTAGAACACCTGGAGACGATAAATTAAGTATTTAAGCTGTGGTTGCGTATACTGCGCAATTTCATTCAATTCGGCAGTCACGCGTCATGCACCCCCTGTGCCGCGATGAAATTTGGTCTCAGTCACGGGTCATGGCACCCAGTGCCGAATGTAAAATGCGTGACATCAGGGCCAAATCTCCCTCAGAGGTGCAAAAAAGGCAAAATTTTCGAAATTTTTTCGTCTTGAATACTGAATTTTTGGAGGTGTCACGCCAAACTTCGTTGGTTGCCGAAGTGCCGAATCGGTATTTTGGGTCACAGGTCACAACCCGTGCCGAATTGAATGAAATTGCACAGTACCCGCAGGTTTTAGGACACGGTATAGACCCGTACCCCTGCAGGGGTGGGGTATGGAGGGTTACGGGTACGGGTCCACTCGAGGTAGACCCGCGGGTGACCCGTGCACAGCCTTAGACGCGCCTACTTACTTAATCCTCCTCCGCTCAACTTCTGCGGCGCTCTCTGAGCAGCCGACACTCGACAACACGCTGTCGGCTCTACCTGAAAATCTCATGTCCGCATAGCTTCGCTGCTGCATGTCCATCGATCTTTCCCCGTACCCCGTTGCCATGCTGGCGATCTCGTGGCACAAGTCCCATGGAATTTGCAGACCCCAAACGCGCACGCGCCGGTCCCTGAGCCACGATTGCGATACCCCATATCGTACAACTCAGACTCGCTCGCAATCACCTTGCCCAGGAGATGTTCTTAGCTTCCTTAGAGCGCCACCGTAATTATGTACAACGATCCCTCACTCGAAATCTCGAACTCACCTCACACGTACAGAGACGGCAACACATTTAGAAAGCCGAGGGAGGAGCTCACGAAGGCGGGATGGAGGTGGCCTCCTCTGCAGCCTGGCTTCCCCTTTGTGGTGGAGCGAGTATTAGGCGCGGATGGATGATCTCCGCCTCCTACCACTGTAGTATTACGACCAGAAGTTCAGGTGACGGGTGACGGGTGATGGAGGCCTGTGAACTGAACAAATTGAAGGTGTTGACGGTGATATCTGAGGAATGAACACCTCAATTTTCGGAGGTCTCAGAGGTGTTAAAACGATTTTTGGGCTAGTCTAAATCTCACAAAAAAAAAACCGATGAAAAACACGAAATAATATTGCAAAAATTAGTGTTCCTCCCACGCGGGGCCCAGGTAGCGACGAGCGGCGATCTTCTTGCGCTGGCCCCGCCCACGGACTTCTGGCTCGAAGATTCGGATAGGTCTTCTGGAGTGCGTTGGGGGTGATTGCAGGCCATGGCACGGTGATTTACCAAAATGAACTTTGTCAAGCTCAGTGACGCTCACCAGTCAGGTTTGAACACCGAACCCAGTGAACTTTTGTGGTGACGGGTGATATGGTGTGAACTTCCGGTCGTAATACTACAGTGGACGCGGCTTCCCTCCGAGGCGCGCGCCTGTGCACTGATCGTGGCCCGAGCGCGACAGATGCATACACATTGTCCACACTTCCGCGGCGCCCACCTCCCGAGTTCTGCCAGTGAGTGGAAAACCCATCCAACGCATAGGCGCCAATTTTAGGTACGCATACCGTCCTCCCTCTGCACTGAATCTCAATCTCATGCAGCCATCTCACCAGACACAATCACTATTTTATCGCGAATTCCTCGTGTTAGGGATCGCACTTGCGGGCCGTGCTTCATTCCTGCGCGCGGATTCCCGATCCGCAGACTCCATACGTCCGCCTACCTCTGTGTGCGATGTCTCGTGCCCCGACTCCAGCCTTGATCGAGAATTCAAGGAGCACACGCGAGATCGCAGCATGGCACACCTGGGCGGGACGGTGCGTGGGATACCGACCCACACCTTCATCCGCACATCGAGTTGGCTCGTACTGCTTGCTTCCCTATACAGCTAGCTGCCTGCCGGTTCGGAGTCGGAGTCGGACTAGGTCGGCATTGTTTTCTCTGTGTCTCTTCTTCTGTGGGATTAACAAAACTAGTCCTACCACATACATTCCAAGCACGATACATGCCTTGCCATGCACAATACATCTGATCAAACACGATGCATCTGCTGGGAATGTGTTGTGCCTCTGCGCAAACACGATACATTGCATCCACCATCTTCTTTCACCCATTCTGTCATGTGGGGATCAAAGAAATCCTTAGCGGCGGTATTGGAGGGGAGCAAATGCATAAATGAGCCCGTAATAGGAAAAAACTGTTGTGTTAAAGTTGAATTCAATTGCTCTACCTACAGTCTGTACTACGTAATTTAAGCCTGCGCTTTCGTGCGCGCAAGACGCCTGCATTTTGCGCGAGTCTGCCTCCGCCACGTTCCACATGCGATTTTCAGCTCGAAGCACCAAGGAGCAGCCGTTCCGTCGATATCGCGCCTCTCGATCGAATCGGACGCCGGGGGGGTGCAGCTTCCGTGGAACGTAAATTTGGGTGCCTTCGAGGTACATTCACTCGCCTGTCACCCTCCCCGGTAAATGCTGTACTCCAATCTGATTGCGAAGTATAGATTGATTCAAGAAATCAGTATCATAATCCCGGCTGCCAACCCGACCTGGAGGTCAACTCGTGCTTGAAACTTCGAGGCGCCTGGCCAGATTGGATCAAACTTCGACGGAGAGCTCCCAGCCCGCGTGGCGTAAGCATTTATGTACGTAATGCACCTGGTCACGCTGTCAATTCCATTGCCCGACGATTCCATTTACCGATTTTCTAGTTGACAATTCCAACATATACAACCGGCTCGCACAGCGCGATTTTCCTGGGGCGCTTCCAATGTATAGATACATTGTAGAATGCAGCATGCACAGGATAGTGAGCACTGCTCCGATCTCTTCGAAGATATTCTTCATATACTCACAACGGCATTTCATCAATAAAGGCACGCAAAGAAACGGGACTCAATGGAATGTACATCACAGCGTGAGCGCTCTTCCGATCTGTTTCAGGACACGCTCCATATTCTCACAACGGCATTCCGTCAGGAAAGGCCCGCCGGAAAACGCGATTCAATGGAATAGTCTTGTACATCATAGCATGAACGGCACGCCGTTGATTCGTTTCATACCGTGGCTGAGGTCGGAGTTCCCAGATTGGTGGAGGGATCGAAGGATACTGGCCACCAGTGGATCGATTGGACTGAGAACGTGAATCGCTGCATCCGCGGTACGAGGTTAATTTGGTCTGACAGGGATATCAACGAGAAGCGGAGCGCCAGCAGTTTATGATGAAAGACGGGAAATACATCAATCCGGTGTTTTTGGCTCATCATGCCATTGAATGAGTTGTGAATACTCCACCAAGGGGCATCGGCACTGGCACGCACCACACCGAAGGAACCCGGACCTGTGTTCTATTAACATGCCGGGCGTGTTCAACACATCTTTCCGGCTTTGTTTAGCCGCGCACGCCGGTACTGACCTCTGGCATAGGGTGTTTGTTTCTATCTTCTTGCCCTAGGAGAGCTTGTTACGCGCTTCGCTTCCGAGAGCTCGTGACATTTCCTCTTCCCACCCTGGGACTTCTCTCTGGGAAAACAGAAATTGCGGCGGTTAAATTAGCGCTGTGTTTTTTGTGTGAATGTATATGGTGCTCACTGATCTATCTGCCTCATGCCGTATCGTTCAGATACTCCCTTTGGCGCCTTTCTTCAAACAAGGATCTTTTTCTGCACTGCATTAAAAAGAGTCCGTAAAAAGTAACTTATGAAAAGTAACTTGTGCGGAACTTGCCCCTTTCGGCAGGCGTGCCGCAAGTTAACTTAAGTTTTCCCACGGGCTGCAAAATCAACTTGTACTAACTTGGCGGGTCGCCTACCTGTCTTATCTGTAAATTTTCCGGGAAACCATTTCAAACCCAATCTATCACACCCTCCATCCCACAAAGTTGCATCGGTCCGTCACCTATGCGGCACTTGTCTTGCTGCAGCGCCTAAAAGCGTGTTTCCCCACCGTGCGCGGCTCTTCCGGCCACCACCTCTTCATCTTTGTCTCCAAGGTCATCTGCAACGACACTTACTCGAATAAATCGTGGAGTATCGTTGCGCAGGGCATGTATACCCTGCGGGAGATCAATCAGATGGAGTGCGAAAACGTGCAACTATCTCGATTGGGAACTCACCGATAGTTGGCCAGCAACACCAAGCGACACCAACGAAGCCATAACCGGGCCAATTAGGTAGGTTTTCATGCTTCTGCCGTTCAACACCGCTTTCACAACCGATCTGTCTGTGCCATTCACAGCTATTATCATATTCTGGTGGCATTCCCAGCGAGTCAGGATCGTGTTTGGTACCGACATAATTGTATTAAGTTTTAGATATGCAGGTGTATGCGCCTCTGCTGATGCTTCTTCGTGCCGTACTGCTTTTTCGAGGTCCCAAGCGATATGGTGCTCAAGAAAGTCCGCCCGAATCTTTGGCGTACGTCTCAATCACGGGAGCCCCCATGATACATTGACAATCTCTCCTCCAGTCGCGTTCCTCATGTTCGTTTGGGGGTCTATCATGAGTACGTCAAAATATTCACCGCTCAACTCTGAAATCTGATTGTCAACCGCGGTGTCCATGGCGGCAGTGAAGCGCTACGAGCATCTCGTAGTCGCGCGGTTCTTCCTCGGTGTTGCGGAGGCTGGGCTACTTCCGGTGCGAATTTAATGTCTGAATATTTTTCCCTTGAATACCGAGACTTTTTAGGGGGCTACGTTCTACCTTTCGCAGTGGTACCCCCGCCGATTCTACGCTCAACGCATGGGACTCTTCATCGGCGCAAAACACATTGACCGGCGCCTTCGGGGGCTTCTAGCTTTTGCGATTCAAAAGATGGACAGGTGCATTCAGCACTACACAAGCCCTCGCACACGGGGTTGAACTATGTAATTTCAGAATCAGAAACCTGAAAGGGTGGAGTTGGATCTTCCTCTTAGGTATGTGTGCCCATAACTCGTTCTTAATGTATTATTAATGCATTCTTAGAGGGGCTCGGTATGTATCCGCCTGACTGATGTTACCGCAATTCAACCTCAACTCAACCATATCCAGTTATGGTAGTCATTGCTGTCCTTGGTTTCCGGTTCCTGCCCGATGTGTGTGTGCTCAAAAATACCTCTCTATGCCACTGCGACTGCGACTGCGACTGCGATGCTGATGAATATTCACTCACAGTATCCGGACAAGGCCAAATTCCTGACTTCTGCCGAGCGCCCATATCTGGTCGACCTCGCGAAGGATTCCGCAGGTCTCTCTAAGAAATTCGAGATCAAATTCTTCTGCCAGGCGGCGGGGGATTACAACTTGTACCTATATACTCTGGTGTTTTTTGAAGTACGCTGCCGCCCTTTATCTTTGGTCCTCTCCTTGTCATGCGGACGATCCCGCTCGTATGATATGTACATAGATCCGTGATCCCGGGGTACTGTTTTGCGTGCAGTTGATGTCGGCCCCCGCCTTACATCTTTGTGTGTCTCGTCACCGTCGCTCTCTCACATATTTCCGACAAGACCAAGATGCGGTAAGCATCAATCGATCTGAATTTGGCCGCAGAATTGTTTTCTAAATACATGAACGCAGTGGGGCCGTACATTCTCGGGGTCGCCATCATGGGGATCATTGGGTACACAATCTGGTTCGTCGGCTCACTGTTGGTTTTTCCGCTTGGTTATCTATACCTGGTGATCGGCCTAGGGAATCTGGGCGGGTGTGTTTCTTTCGCGACGCAGGCTGCAACGACTACTTGAACTGACCGATCAATCCATCTAGTGTGTGCTCATCGTTTGTATATTGCCCCCAAGACAAGCCGACGGTACCAGCCCGGCCACAGAACCGCCATTGGCTGCCTCTGTCTCTTGTATGCCGACCTTTCACCTTTTGGGAGCTGGAGAGCAGCGAGCTGACATCACTATAGATTCACAACAGCGCTCTTTATGAGCCGGAACTATCGCCGGTTGAATGCGATCAAGGCGGTGCAGATTGAGGAGAGCAAAGGCGAGATGGACGTGTTCGCAGACATGCGGGATGCGTCTCCGCATTATCGGTAGGTCCCTTCATAATCTCTTCGCTTGCTTTGGGTCTGATTGCTCGATAGGTATCTAATTTAGAATAGAACGATCATGTACCAGGGTTTATGGGAGGATTTCGGAGGATAAATATAATTTCATTTCATTCAAGTTGGACACACAACTGTGGGTGAATCCGACGTCCCTATTGAGAGATCCAAGTTGGTTCCTGTGAACCCAGAGAAGATGTTTCCAGACAGATTGTCTGTATCCGTATGCGCCAATACCCAGTCAGAGACTCCGCTTCTCTGCCCTTACTTCTGCGTCTATCGTCACCAACCGAGTTGAACAAAACACCTCAGCTTGCCATTCTGGTTCATGTTCAACAGTTGACCGGCGATCAAGCCGAACATCAAATCCTCGGTATTATTCGAAGTCTTGCGTACGCAGGACAAGCACAGCCACAACAGAGGAAGCGGGCTGACTGTGATCCCTGCCATACGAGTTATGCCATGCACAGCATCGGCCTCCCCCCAAGTGTACTGGTGGGTTGATAGTATTGTACTCATTTAAATTACAGCCTTCGTCTGCAGGTGTCTCATGTTTCTTTACCAGATTAATAGTAACCAATTCCCAATAGCCTGAATTAACTGCAAGCAACACTAACAACTTTATTTTAGGCAGGGCACAAGAAAAACAGGATATGGATGTTGAATGTGACCACTATTGATTCGGATGTGATGGAATCCCGAGATTCAATACGCACTAGGGCTACTTCATGCTACTGGTTCGGGCTGTGATCGGCAGAAAGTAAAGTAGCTGTCTAATCCTTGGCACAATTTTATTTTAGGCACGGCATAGGCAAAACAGGATACGGATGTTAAATGTGACCGCTATTGATTCGAATGTGATAGAATACCGAGATTCCATCCTCGATAGGGCCATTTCATGCTACTGGTTCGGGTTGTGGCCAAGAAAAAGTATAAGTAGCCGCCCAATCCTTGGTACAATTTATTTGGGCGATATCCAGAAACTTGAATTATAAGAAATTCGGGTGTCTCATGAGAAGAAAAAAGCTTAAAGTATGAGTTATACCGTGTGAAGCACCAGTGTGGCAGAGCCGGATGGCCGAAGTGTGGAAATCGTTCACACGGATGGTTGGATGGCTACTCAGCTGCATTATTTGCGGCATTTTTATTTCTTGCAGCCTCTTCTGGTGCAAATACCAGGGTTACATTGATACTTTTCATTCTTCTGATTTTTTTGGGCTACTAACTACATTTATTCTTTCTTATATTTTCGCAGATTCGAATCCACTATGCTGACAAAGCATTTGGATTTGGTGTACAGCCACCCTTCCCACGATCGCTGGGCACAAGTCCGTCGGTACAGTACAAGATCAACTGTTCATTTTGCATTTCAAGACAAGCCCTGAATGAGTTTTGGGCATTCACTTCCAATATTTATTCAACATCTCCGAGCTGCATGCTCGGACGTCTTTTATAAAAAGTTGGATTTTTGGTTATGGTGATGTGCATTTTCGTACATATGATTTACCTATCCTTTCTTTGACAGGAATTCAGATGGCGAAGTCAGTTCCGAAACCCATGGTTCGTAGGTCGTGCACACAAGGGTGTTGTTGGGGCCAACACTGGAAATGTTGGCAGGCAGTTTCCTTGCTTATGTTGCATTTTTCCGACTGAGTCATTGCAATCTTGCATGCCATGGGTGTAGGGATTCTTGGCTTTTGCCTTGACATGGGCTACGTACATTTTTTTTAGATATTGCAGCCCCAGCGGTCTTAGAGAACGGACGCGCTGGGTGATTAGGTAATTAGGTTTGTATCGGATCATGAGCAAAACAATGCCACATCTTAGTTTGCCACTCACCAGCCACTCGGGCGGACCCATCTACCTCAAATTGCCTTGCCTGGGCTCATAACTCTTCTCGTGTGTTCTCTCAGGGGTATCAACACCTCTGAGCAGTATACCTTTGTGTTCTCTCAGGGTATCAACACCTCTGAGCAGTATACCTTTGTGTTCTCCGGCTAATCGGCTTAGCCTCGCGTGGTCATCTGACACCTCAGCATTCAACCGTGCTTCTTGCCTCTGTTGGGTTCTTCTTCTTTGCGCACAAAGGAGAGAAACTTCGCTTCTCAATACCCACGGTTGCCCTTCTGCAGCCACTCCCTACCTTCCTGCTAGTATCTCAGGCTGCACGCCCGAGCCATCTTTCTATCCAGGCCTACAGTTCCTCATTTTCCGTACCAAAAGCCAACATTACGACACTTCCTATCTTACCTACCCATATTGCTACTTTACCTACTCCACTGCTCCATCATTCTTCCATTTTCCTTTGACCTATCCCAAACCGCACTCCAGGGACATTTCCCTACTTCACCGGTCTCCCCCCCAAGTGAATTAACTGCAAGCAACTTGACACTAACTTGCCCGCCAAGTTAGATCAAAGTAACAAGTAACACGAAAAAAATTAACTTCTGCCGTCAGATGATCAGCTACTGCCCATTCACCTGTTTCTCCAAGTTAAACAATACAGTTCTCTTCATTAACTCCAAGGTAACAAGTTAACTGAAGGTAACCCAAGCTGACTTGAGTTAACTTGAGCTAACTTAAGCTAACTTGCAGCCCAAGTTAGACGAAGCTAACACGAGCAAACTAACTTATGCCATCAGATGGCATCAGTTACCCCCAAGCTCACCTGTTTTGCCAAGTTAAACAATACAGTTCTCTTCATTAACTCCAAGGTAACAAGTTAACTGAAGGTAGCCCAAGCTGACTTAAGTTAACTTGAGCTAACTTAAGCTAACTTGCAGGCCAAGTTAGACGAAGCTAACACGGGCAAACTAACTTATGCCATCAGATGGCATCAGTTAACTCCAAGCTCACCGGTTTCTCCAAGTTTAACAACCCATTTCTCTTCATACACTCCAAAGTAACAAGCTTACTCAAGTAGCCCAAGCTAACTTAAGTTAACTTGAGCTAACTTAGGCTAACTTCCGGGCCAAGTTAGACGAAGTTAACACAAGCAAACTAACTTATGCCATCAGATGGCATCAGTTACCGCCAGGTTCACCGGTTTCTTCAAGTTAAACGAAGTCAAGTCTGGGGAAGTACTTGGAATCTACTTTACCAAACATTTCGGAGGTATTGAGAAGCTAGCTACCAATCAAATAATGCCCCTAGGTCCGTCTCGCCTCAACTTAAATGACCTTCAAACATGCTACCCATTCGACTGTTGTCTTGACCTATAAGTTAAGAAGTGAACTGAAGGTAGCACAAGTCGACTGCGAGTAACTAACTTGCCCGCCAAGTTAGATCAAAGTAACACGAACAAATTAACTTAGATGCCATCAGTTACCACCAGTTTATCTGTTTTCTCCAAGTTAAACAACCCTGTTCTCTTCAAACACTCCATTCATCGAGTTGAACTGCAAGATGCTAAGTTAATTGAAGGTAGCCAGAGCTAACTTAAGCGAACTTGTGGGCCAAGTTAGATCAAGTTAAACGACCAAACTTATGCCATCAGATGGCATCAATTCTCGGCCAAAATCAACTTGTATGATCAATTCATGCAAGTTAGCATCTCGCAAGCCTCAAGACATTCAAAGACTCAAACTGAGAGTATTCAATGATTAAATAACATCTGCACATCAAGTCAGGTAATATTTTGAGCTGAACATTGGCTGGATTTGATTTTTGGGGCACTTCGCATGTTCTGAGATGCAATCCAGGTACAGCTGTCATCAGGGAGCACCTGGCATGAAAAGGTTAGTTCTGATGTTTGAGCAGTCATACACTGAAGGAAATCCCACATGCCCTTGATCATCCAAAGTCAAAAGCAAGTTAGTTCACCTTTGGGGCAAAACAGTCACCGCACCCAGAACGAGCACCACACAAGCACCCATGCAGCCCAGATCTGACGTACAAATAATATCTTGCAAAATGAACTCAACCTCAATGTCCTACACCTCCAATGCATCTCTTCGCCAGCTTGAACTTGCTCCCAGCAGAACATTAGTCACGACAACATGGATCATTGCCTCAAAGCATCATAGAACTGCAAGAGACTCATATTTGAGGTGATATTAGGTGCTAGGATGGCACCCCATAGGCACCGGGATGAAAGAACCATTAACATGTAACTTACTTATTTTAACTTAAGTTAACTTATTTGTGTGGAACTTGTACTTGTGCGGAACTGTGCGGGTAAATTTAACTTGCCCCGCCACAAGTTAGCTACAAGTTACTTGTGGCAGGGCAAGTTAGTTTACATAAGTTACTTGTGCAACCATCCATTAAAAATATCCCACCGGGGTATAATATATATACCCAACGGTGCGGAACATCGATGCCTGTTTTCACATCTGCCGCACATGCCCCCTACTAGTAGCTCCTCCGCCACAATCGACAAATTTCTGGAGTATACCGCGGTCGCGGCGAATGCACTCCAGGAGGTTGCAGGACTCACTCAAATACCCTTGATCGGACGGATCTGTGCATTGACTTTGACAATTATTCCGATGATACAGGTATAGGACTTCGATAGAAATATATATGCTTTCGAGAGCTCAAGTCTTTTGTAGAGCACCAAATTTCAGAGGGAGAGATGCCTCCGGATAGTTGAGGATATTCATCATTTGCTCTGTGTGCTCATAAACCTATCCACATACTCGGAGGATATACAATCTCCGAGGATGCTTAAGGAAATATCCGAGTATACTCTGTGAGTCCTTGTGCAAAACACAATCTCTTCTTCGCATTCAATTATTTGTTTGCCCACAGGACTCTCCAGAAGATCGATTCATGTTTGAGAGCACAGCGAGAGCTGGGAACAATCAGGCGACTGTTCAAACAGAGCGAACTCATCGCGCAATTGGATACTTGTGGGCTGGAGCTGAGAGCGGCGTTGGAGGACCTTACGGCCAGTCCTTTAGTGTGCTTCAGCGATTCCACGAGATCCAACCTCCTCTGTAACAGATCAAGCAAGGGATTGGACTGACTTCTGCACTTGTTGAATTCAAGATCGACACTGAGAGGCGCCATCAAGAGCTCCTGGAACTAATGTCAACCCAGAGTGGGTCACTTGACAGTCGTTCGTTGGTGGGATGTTCTCTAATATTCATCCTGGCCCTTGTCTTACCACAACTCTCAGATCGGGCACAGCTCCCTCAACTCCAGGTGAATCCTCTGTCGGTCCAAAAGAAGAATGGGCTACTTACCCTTTGTTGATTCCAGTTCTGGCTCGTTCTCTTTGCTGCCTGCAAAGCCGAAAATCTTCAATGGGCGGGAGGCTGAGCTTGCAAGTCTCATCCGTACACTTCTGGCTGACCCCGCTCGTGTTGCAATACTGGGTCCAGGAGGGATGGGAAAGACCACCTTGGCAGTTGCTGCCCTTCACGACACCAAAGTGGCTGACAAATATCCCACTTGCCACTTCATCCCCTGTGACTCTTCACAAACAAATAATTCTCTGGTTGGAACAATTGCCTCGCATTTGGGCCTCGAGGCTTCCCAGGTATCAGCAAAACATGTTATTCACCATTTGACCACACAACCACCCTGCCTCATGATCTTGGACAATTTTGAGACCCCATGGGAGCCAGTAGAAGGTCGGGAAAAAGTGGAGGGGTTTCTGGCCCAGTTGACTGGTATCACCCATGTTGCCCTTGTTGTATGATCTATTCCGCTTCACTGAAGGTGCTCTAATTCCGTTTGTGTAGGTCACCATGCGAGGAGCTGAGAGGCCTAGCAAAGTTCAATGGACTCATCCATTCCTACCTCCTTTGAGGTCGCTGACTTCAATTGCTGCCCATCAAACGTTCATTGAAATTGCGGATGAAATCTATGACAGTTCCGAAGTTGATCAGCTGCTGGAAATAACAGACAACATCCCTCTTGCAGTTCAGCTGGTGGCAACAATTGCAGGTTCTGAAGGTTGCCAAACCACTCTACAGCGTTGGCAACGGGAGAAGACTGCCCTTCTGTCTGCAGGTGACAATAAACGATCAAACTTGGAGATTTCAATCAAGCTATCTCTTTCGAGTCCTCGCATAGCATCGCTGCCTCATGCTGTAGACCTTCTCAGCCTGATGTCACTGTTGCCGGATGGTATTTCCGACACTGATCTGGCACAAAGCAAACCCCCAATCCCCGACATTCTGAAATGCAAAACCACATTGCTCCGCACATCACTAGCTTATGTTGATCATGCTGGAAGATCAAAAGTATTGGCCCCAATACGTGATTACATTCAGATTACCAGACCACCTTTACCACATCTGGTGCGGCCCGTGCGGAAGCACCTCAACGATCTTCTTAAACTCTGGAAGAGTGTCACGATCTCTTCCTCAGGTGCGGGTAATCTGACACCACGTCTTCTCTCAAATTCTGGGAACATGCACAATCTACTGGTGTATGGACTGGACTGTGATCCTTCAGACATTGGGGACACCATACAGGCCATAATTTTCCTCAATCACTTCAATACAGTAATGGATCGTGGCTTCACTCCACTTATGCCACACCTACAAGAAATGCTCCCTCAGATCAAGGACCACAGGCTTCATGGACAGTTTATTATCGAAGCATTCCGAGCCAAGTTGTTATATGCTATCCCAAATCCAGACAAGTACATGGATGAAGCCATTGAACATTTTCGCATAGTCAATGACATTGAGGGTGAAGGTGAGTGCTGCTACTCATAGAGAAACCATAATTCATATGTGTCCAGCTGAACTGTACACCATGGTGGCAAGATATTATGCTGATAATGTTTGTGATCATAAGAAGGCGCAAAATCTCTTTCATCATGCACTCACCTTGGCATTACAATGTGATTCTCATTTGATCCAAGTTGACGGATTGCAGGGGTTGGCAATCATAGAATGTGATCAAGGAACATGGTCAGAAGGTCTACGACTCAGTCGTGAAATCCACAGAATTGCAGTTGCTGCAGGGAATCTCAGGGGCGAGCTCAATAGTTGCCTCTGCCAGGCCCAGTGTTACGTGGGACTTGGTATGCAGGTGGTGAATCAATGGAAGGCATTGATTCTTCCAGCTGGTATACAGGGTGGAGAGTCTGAGTTCGCATTGCTGAACTCTGAGGCAGAGATATACTACCTCAGGACAGAGTATGCCGAGGCAAGACATGTCCAGGAGGCTATCCTGTCTCACACCTCCCTGTTCTCTCTCCTGTCAATTATGCCTTCACCCTTGTCAACATTGTATCTATAGATATTGCCACAGGCAGCAGCATAGAGATCATTTTGGGCAACCTTCACAATGCAGTGGATATATTCCAACGTACACACTATCCTCGGGGCATCTCACTTTGTGAGGTACACACTGCTGATATGAATGTCCGCAAAGGAGACACAACAGGGGCATGTGATCAGTACATGCACACATTTACTAGTGTGTATGGTGCTGACAATGAGCTTGCATGCTACTGCCTTGCCAGGCTAGCAGACTCTACAAATCCAGTGCATGCTGCCCAGAGGTTGCAAAATGGGCTGTCATATTCCTTGCATTTGTCATGCACCCAGCAGCACAAGGTGTGCTGGTTGTACACCAGGCATTGTGGAGCCTCGGGGATGTTCTCGCAAGACAGGGTGCAGACAATGAGGCACTGAGCATTTTAACAGTTGCACTGGAGGGCTTCACGTGGATGGATGTGCATCGGAGTAGGGCAGAATGCATGCAAACAATCGGAGATGTGCACTTCCGACATGGAGAAATCTCCAAAGCATTCACCTTTTGGACAGAGGCTAGACCTCTGTTTGAACGGTCATCACAGGCGAAGGCAGTCTCCGAAATTGATATTAGGCTTGCTAAGCTGGACCACCATCACAAATTTTCTCGGGAACAGCTTTCCCACTTAGATGTGCCTACTGAATGTCTGCAATTGGCAATTGATGTGGAGGCTGCAAAGCACAGGGAGGAAGAGGCCAATGCGAATGCAGAAATGATTGGTGCCAAAGCCCTTGTGTAAAAAAGAATTGAAATGTTGCTTCTGTTTCTGTGTATGTTGTGTTGCATGTATGTGTGTAGTTGTCAATATTTATTCAGTTATGGTTGTGTGAATCCCTCCCCAAGAAAACTACACAAATAGGAATGCTCTTTGTAAGCAATGTTGTGTCAGGTTATAGAATTGAGTCTGCCTGATTTAAATCCTGCAGGCAGTTCTAAGACTTTATTGTTAACAATTTATGATTTCCCAGTGCGGTGAAAAAGGAACTGCGAGCGAACTCAACCTAAGCAAGCGGACATGTTCTTGAATGGTCAAATAAATGCGGATCCTTGGCTGGGAAATTTTATATTAAACGGAGTAGGCAACCGAGAACACGAGAGAAAGATAAGAAAGTCTGACCACGTCACAAAGCCCTGATTTATTGCGACCGAAGCTTCCGAAATCCAGACGGTTGTGCCTCTCAATGATTGTCATGAATATGTGCCACGGAATGAGGAGCTTAAGAGGGTCACAGACGGGCCATCGCTTCGCTCTGGCGCACAGGATGGAAAGTTAAAAAAATAGCAAAAACTCGATTTTGGACTCGGCGGTAAATACAATTGATCAGAATTTGAGTATGTACAGAGTTCTACAGAGTTTGAATGAAATGAACAAAAACGAACCGAACCTGGGCTGCATATCTCGCGAATGAACCCAAATCCCTCTCTGAATCACATGTGCTGAAATACACCACTGTTTGTAAAAAATGTGTCAGGGATGTTTCGGCCACAGATCATCACAGAATGCTGGGCCAAAAATTTTCGAAATAAGATAATCATATCCCACAAGGCTTGTGAAATGTCCCATCCGGCAAACATTTGTCGATAACCTTTCCTAAACCTTCAGTTAGATATTTTGGAGACCATTGTAGGACTAATTTTCCACCATTTGATAGCACAATCCAATTGGTATTCTACAAAAGAATACGCCGGCAGGCAACAGGCCGGATGTATGGTATAGCTAATTGAAAGTCACGTCCTGGCGCAATTCACCACCCAAAATCAAGTGTCCTTGTCGTCACTGTCACCGGATGTTGAGCTGCAGTCGAGCCAGTGACATTGATAGATGCCCGGGTGCGATTGAGGTGAGGTCACCACCGTACATCTCAAAGTCAGGATTCTTGTCAAACCATGTAAATCAGCAGTGGGTAGAGGTAGAATGCGAAGTCAGCAATCCAGTTGAAACAGGTGGGAGGAAGAAATGTATAGATAAACACACCTCTTGTTCCCATAATCTCGAAAACCCTTGTTGCACAGTACGTACACACCTGAGTACAGATGTTCTTGACGACTTGGGGGCTATTTACGGCATTGTCAAGAAGGTTGAAGCCTTGAGGGAAGCCATGATTCTTGAGTCTTGTGGGCTTGCGGGGGTGTGGGTTGAAGCCTTGAGAAAAGTCTTGAGGGCTCGAGGACTTGTGGGAGAACATCTTGAAGAACCTTGCGGGGACTTGAGGAAAAAGGAGAGATCCGAGACATCCAAGCCCAGAGACAGCAAACGGCGGACAGCAAGCTGGCAGGAGGTGCAGCGGTGAGGAAGGGCAAGAGAGCAACCAACCATTTGATCGAGTCATGTGAATCGATGTCATCGGTTGCCATCTGTCAACAGAGCACTCTCCGAGCGGAGTTTGAAAGACTTGAGCTTCATTCACTCTCATTCTAGGATATGATACTTTGACAATACTCCATTTGCGTTGGCAAGAGGCCAAGTAACAAAGGCAAGGAATAAGCAGGATAAGGTGGACAAGGCTGCTGGTGTTACGGTGCAAACAGGAGATCCAGCAACAAACCTCGAATAGACATTGGCCAAAATATGAACAAGATGTTGGCATAATGTTGAGGGAACATCTGCTGAACATACTCCCAAGGTTTTATGGCAAACATTTGCACAACCTTTTCTCAAGGCTGTGTGAATGTTCGGTCAAATCTCTGATAAATGCCGGCAGGCCAAGGTTTAGGTAACATTGGACTGAAATGGGGGTGTACTCTTTGGAAACCATCCAGTACTCAACTTCGGTGCCTCCCAACGAGATTCATTACCGAAAATTCCAGTTTTCTTTGGAATTTCCTTCAGTAAGTGTCTTTCTGTTCCTTCTTCATTCCAAAAGTGATTAATTACCATCGATAATCTCTCAGTAAGAAACGTCTCCGAGCATTCTGTCTCAAGACTGGCAAAGTGAAATTAAATTAAATATTGCAAAATACATCTGGTATGAGTACATGAGGGGCAGCATACACTGCAACATACACTAGCAGACTGGCACACTATAGAACACAAAGATTACACTCTATACGCTTGAGCACCGGCCATGAATGCATTTACTTCTACCAAGCAGTGATATACTAATGTCGACTCAATTTGACTTGGGTTCAACTCAAAAGCCGGTCGGAATCATCTGCATGACTTGACTTGACTCGACTTGAGTCGACTTCACGAAGTCGACTTGGCAGGCCGGAGTCGGAAGTCGTGGCAACACTACATTGGACTGGACTCGAGCGTTGCATAATGGCCCTCCCTGCATGCACTATCACACCGCTGCGGGGAGTATGAATATCAAGGAGTCTAGGGTCTAGGTAGTATGGTTCGGGCTGGGGGCTTTTGGGCTTTGGGTGGTGGTGGTTGTTGTTGTTGTTGTTGTTGTTGTTGTTGTTGTTGTTTGTCTTTGCCATGTTGAACATCGCGAACGAACGCGACATGTTTATCTTACTGAATTCCTTTCACACCATCTGCAGCAAGCAGATGTCTCAGATGAAGAATGGCATCTCTGCCTACACGTTTTGCATGAAGAAACAAGCAACAAGGCGTCGAAATGGGCAATTACTGAGAATCTTTTGGACTATGCTTGACTGCGGGAGGACTGGATAGGTAACCTAGGTAATTGTCGCAGCTGTCAAAGTAGTTTTGAGTTGTTTCGGGGTGTTATCCGAATTGAAACTGAGTGCAGAAGTTCGATGGCTCGATTCGGAGTTCATTCGGAGATCCCGGAGTGTTATTGAGCAAGAACGGGTCAGAAGAAACTTGACAGCAGAACCAAAAGAGGACAGTGCTCAAATATATCGGGTACCGTGATTAAACCTTTAGAAGTTTAGGTTGTGGCAAGGTCGCAAGTGCAGGAAAAGCAGAGGAATGAGTCAAAAGATTACGCGAGAGGATTGAAAATCAGATGGTCACTCGAACGGAAAGCTTCAAGCACCGAGTCGAAGTCGTTTTAAGGATAGATAATAACAGTCCTCGACGGCAATGCAGCGAGTACTGCGAGTACGTAGTAAGAGGCTCTACTCAGCGGCAGAGCAACATTTGACGTGGAGAAGCGACTGAGAAGCCCGTGCCCAAGCACATGAGCATTTGGACTGCCACCGTTGGTTAGAGCAAGGGAGCTGGGATCTTCCAGGAAACCGAGGAACAGAGGAGGATATATCAAAGCCGGACGATAGATACATTCGAAAAGAAGATCCATTCGCATCAGTCCTTGATCAGTCCAGATGCATTCGGCCCAATGTATCTGCCTTGCTTAGCGAAGGATATGTGTCGCTTCGGGTCCAGTGTTGGCTTTTGTCTCTTACCACCACCAGCCCCCGTGCAGCATCCGAAAACGCCCCCAGCGCTCTCAACGACGAAGTGAACAAGGACCACAAGCTCATCGCCGCCGCAGATCCTCCCGTTATGACACCTGCCCCGGACGCGTCGCAGGCTTTCTGAGATGGTCTCGAACAAGATGTCCACGGCAGCAGGAGGGAGGAGCGGGATTACGATGCGTGCCCGTGGGAACCGTGCTGGTGCAGCTCGTTAAGTGTGTCCGCCAGTCTCCTCCTTAATTGACTTTGCTCGCTCGGACGCAGTAGCGACTCTCTTCTTGAGCGCGCCCGATGTGCCAGCCCCGCGACTGTCTAAAGCAAGCGAGACGCGCGCTGGTGGACTGCAGCGTGTATTCACACTTATGCGACGAGGCTGCAGTGTTTTCTCCTCTCTTTCTCTTCACCCCGTACCATAGATACTCACATTTACAGGTGTTGGTGCGAAGCAAGACGGTGGTAGAGCAAGGGAGACGAACTGGGCACGGAAGGCTAACCTGTTGTGTGTCGGAAAAATCCTAGATTGCTTTTAATGGTTTGTACTACAGTACAAGCCTTTGTAAGCCCATAATACTTAAGGGGATTACAGCGCATAGGTGTAAACCTCTCAAGCCGATGTAATCCACTGTAAGCGACCCACGTGCTTATAGCAATACAAGCCATTACCTCGCATTTCAATCCAATTAAAACCAGCTTCACTTCGATTCGTATTGCAGTTCAAACAACATAGATTGATTTAGTATCTACACAGTGTAATCAATGTTTTGTTGTAAGTCGTGTGTTGGTTTTAGCCGGATGTTGATCCTCCTCGCCATCACCTGCGATGCCGCTGCCCCGCGGGGAGCGAGTCGGTGTGGATTGGTGACTTCGGTGAGGTGTGTAGTGAGGCACCGTGTTGCCTGACATAAGATGTTCAAAACAGATCTTATAATATAATTGAAAGACCGGACGTACGGGCAAAGGTGATCGATTGTTGCGCGCATCTGAGTCCTGGATCAGATCAGTGCCAAGCACATGAAACATATTTACCGGTGAGTTACGACCCGATGGTGCGTGGGTGACTTGTGTATCTGGGGGTGAAACGGGTCCGACAGTGAGCGCATCGCAATGTGATGAGAGGTGTGGTTGCGTACCTTTGGAGACAACACCGGCAAAGTACCTTCCGTGCCCAGTTTACCACATTCACCCCAACCACATCAACTGGTGAACAGAAAACCTGTGGACCGCGACCCATGCTGGTGAGCCAGTGAGTGTCGGCGATGGAGGCAGCACATCGAGTTGATTCGGAGTACGAAACGGTAATAGTGACGGTAGTGGTTGGGCAAGACGGGCATATGAGCAGAACCGGATGTTAGTGATGGGGAAAGGGACGTTGAGCTTCAGGCGCAGGCGATGGTGGTGGTAGGGAAGCAAGAGGGACGAAACATGGTGCGCAGCACTTAAGTGACGGACGCTGTGGAGCGGTGGAGCAGTGCCGTAATTCCAGTAAATTTGGACTATCTAACGGCGACCTACTTGAGTTTATTCGAAAAGACTTCAACATGAAGGCAGCAGCGAAGATATTGGGCACATTACCTGAGTTATTTGCCCTCATACTAGTGAAACTTCTGACCCCTCAAGCCACGGGGATTACAAGGTACGCCTGCACGGCTCGTAATCCACCTTAATCCCTTACGTTGCCATAATCCCGGTCGATCCCTTGTAAGCAAAACAAGGTTTTTCCGACATGCGCATGCAAGTACGTAGTAATTCTTAATCAGCCTCTGTTTTCTCTTTCTTTCTGTATGACACCTATCCGCTGCATACCCGCGCCCGTCCGTGCATTTACTTTCGTTATAAAAATTTCAGAGCATGTGAAGAGTAGTTCAAAATAATATTTGTGAGTGTGGTACCCTGGTGTTTAATGTTTGAGGCGGAACGGATTTGAAAGTGCTCAATTTACTCTGTATAATGCGAACTCGACGGCAGAAGATGAGCCGAATGCATCTGGTTTGAGCCGAATGCATCTGATCTGAAGCGAATGCATCTGATCTGAGCCGAATGTGTCTGGTCTGACGCGAATGCATCTGCAACCGAATAAATGGATCGTCCGGACTTGATGTATCCCGGGAACAGAGATGAGGGTAGCAAGCGAGGGGAACGCCAGCCCGATTTGGACATCCCCGGATCTGTTCCGGCTTGAGGCTCCGAGCGCCGACTCTCTTCGCGACTGTCCTTCCTTCGTCGTTCTAAACGCTTCGGACTCAAATGCAAGTGTCTTCGGGACAGTATAGACCTGGAGGGCTACTCGAGGTCACCGATGAAGCAACCTTCGCCGAGCCAAATTTCCCGGCCTTGACTGCTCGACGCTCAGCCATGAGCCATCGACTGAGCCAGACTGAGCCCCCTTATCCGACGTCTCGCATATGCCACTACCTCTTCTCGATCCTTCCGCGCGCTGAATCATAGTACGGCATACGTCCATGCCTCCTACACCACGCCCGGCTCGGGGCATACATTCGCCGACGTACTGTACTACACATCATGATATTCGATAGGGACCGATGCTCCGGGCCAGGATCGCGCTGCCCCACCCGCGCCTTCGACGATGCTCCGTTGCTACTCCCTGGGGACCTCGACAGCGCGCTCCGGCCACGGAAACTCGCACGTACATGCGCTACTCCTTCGCAGTCTACCTCTCGGCAATCTCGCTCTGGCTCTCACACCGCCCGCAAGGCCCGCACGCACAGGCGCCCGAACGCGGAGCCGTGATGGTGCCTGCGGCGCGCGGATTCGGGCTCTTCCCCCTCGGCACAGGCTCGCTGCGATGCGATTGTCGACCGCCGTAGGGCGGCTCACGACTCTCAGTTGCCTGGCGCGCGCTCTCCCCGCCCAGCCTGTTACTGATTCGCGCGGAGGCGCTTCTCGGATGGACACGTCGACTCCCGCGTGCGCTGGGTGCCACGGATCGCACACATTGCGCGATGTTCGTACCTTGGACCCAGTAACAGACACGCTCTCCCAGCCCAGTATATCGCTGCTTCGCGCCGACGAGGCGCTTCGCCAGATGGCCGAGGCATGCGCTCAGTCCTACATTCGGCGCCATGGGTCGTGCGCACGCAGGGTATGGAGATCGCCTCGCCGCGTGCCCCTCAGAGCAAGGGCCGGAAGCGGTGGGGTGGGCAGCTTCTGCCGTTGCTCTAGTCAATGCGCGGCATCAAAGTGTATGACCCCGCATCCCCTTGAGCCCGCGCTCGGGGCCGCACTCGGCAGCCCCATGGGTCGTGCTCTGTCGAGTGATGCAGGCCATCGCTGTCGCCCCCGCACAATCCCATCCAAGCGGCGCCTTTACCGGCAGCACCGCTGGCGTGGTATGGCGCGGCGGAGATGGGGAGGGATGGTGCGGGGTTCCGGGCATTCGTTGTCCTGCTCTTTGTTGTCGGGCAGGCCGGCGTATGCGTCCCTATTTACTCTCCCTCCTTACCCGCGGACACAGGCACGGCGTGGATCCCTGCAGCCCCCGAATTTCCAGTGCTCGAGGGGACGCACTCCATTCACCTGGGCGCGCCTTTCTAGATGCCGACCCATCTTTCCTTACGTGCTTACCAGTTAATCATATTCCCTGCAGACATTGTAATGATTTGGCCTGCCCCCCCCCCCACCGCTCGTTTTTTTTTTTTTGGAGCGTTTGGGATAATGAAATTAGTCTGCAGAAGCATTCCAAGGTCATCCGCTTGTGTTGCTGGTGGTGGACCAGACATTGCCGGGGAATTTTGCTCAGGAGGAAATGCCGTTACGCACAATTATTTAAACCAGTGTGGGACTCCGACCCGAAATACAATTTATCCTATCCCATGTTGATCAATGATGGGTCGCATACCCACTAAAACCCCCTCTTTTGTCCAGTCATCCGGCAGTGAGTCCTCATCCAGAAGTAGACCACTCCAAGTGCTTAGCACCAGTTGTTTATTCAAGGCTAAAGAATCAAATCTGACTTTGTCTGTCAACAGGCGGTCCCGCTGTAATGCTCGGTTTATAGTGTTTAACCACTGGTTATAAATTTCTGCTGCAGTTAATATTCTGTCTGGATTTGCAATCACATTGTTGACGCGGAGGTTCCAAATCAGGTGCCATGCAGATGATACCAGAACTGCAAATAGTCTTCCTTTCGCATGGATGATGTGTCCTTGGGGTGATTTAAATTTTACAAGGTTGGATCCTAGTATCAATCCCCAGTTCAGATCAGGCCATTGGTCATATTTCATTGTCCAAAGTTGTTGGGTGAAAATCCAGATCAGTTTTTGACCCGGTGCATCACACTCCAATGCAATGTGCTCCAGAGATTCAGGAACACCACATATGTGGCAAATACCTTTTATTTCTGAGTTCTTTATATGACTCCAAAAATCACCGACCCTGAATGTATTGTGTATACATTTCCAAAAGAACTCCCGGGTTAGTCGTTGGAAAGTAGTAGATTGAATTGATTTCCATATCATTTCATCTGAAGGAGTATATTTGGAAAACTCTGCAACAGCGCACCTGATATGATCCAGATTTATAAAGGTGGCCTTGCAGTGAGGTCTTGGACGCAATTTCTGTATTACTTTGTAGAAAAACCTCTGTGATCCTTGGGATAAGGGAACCCCTGGGCATTCAAAACTGAGGTCTATTTCTGTGTCAATTTCGATGGATTGAATGTGTTCACTTGTCAAAAATTTTGCTTTGTTGAGTGATACCTTCTTGAGTTGGATCCTGGCCACCCTCTCATTCAATGCTGCAAACACCGCTCTTATCAAGTGGAATTTTGGGTCTAATATATTGGCTTCCCACCTCCGTCTTTGAGTGACCAGTACTTGTAATAAAAACTGGGATGAGGTGCAAATTAGCATTGGCACATTTCGTTTTGTGTTCTGTAATACGAACAATAGACCACCCAGTAAGGCTGATTGGAATGTTACTGGTATTTCGGGCTTATCAAAAGACAAGGTCAGGATTTCACTATCTTCCCTGGCATTTGTCACCGCTTTGATTGTTAGTCTGCTGGTAGGCTCAAACTCCCCTGGGTTCTCGATGGAAGCATGTAAGAATATTGTCATGAGAGGTGGATCTGGTTCATTCAATTTGGATCTCCTAGCTGATACCCCAATTAGACTGTCCTCGGAAGCGAAGATTCGGAAGCCCCCAGCCATGTTGGTTAAATTAAAATTGGGGTCGAGGTTTCTATTGTTTTATTGTTAAGATCTTGTTCATTATTGGTGAGTGCTAACTCGTCAGTCAAATCCACATTTGGCATGTTTGGGTTCCATTTCGGTAGAAGGCAGTCTGTCAAAAGTCTCGCGGTGTCAATACATCGACCGGGATGTTCGCAATCCAGTAATGTCCGGTCTTGGTAGCATGATGGGCAGCCACAATTTTTTCTGCCAATTCCTGATGGGTTTACTTGGTGTGGTTTTCTTGGAACCACTGTTCGCCGATCTTCGACTTTCCTTTTTCGGACAAGGGTGGGCGTCTATTTGGGCGCGCACGACTGACCGCCCTGTTGGAAATCGGCCCGATGCACAGTGACCCTCTGCAAACGCGCAGAGGTCTCAATTCAAAAGCTACGGCTTAAATACAAAATGAGGGAGTCATACGGATATAAGGGGAAATGTAATATGACTCTGTCTGAGTCAGGGAGAGTCAGTATGAGTCCGTATGAGTCAAGTCAGAAGATGAGTCAGAAGGAGTCAGAAAGAAGCCACTGATGTGTAATGTCACATTGTGACCACATGACGAATAGGCAGTGCATTGGTGTTTCGGTTGTTACTCCAACACACCCCCACAAGCGATAGCACCAAGGCACACCCCCAGAAACTTGACAGGGTGTTTACCAGACTCCATCATATCCATCGGAGTTGTATTCTGCAACAGCAGCGGTATCAGTGCTCTTCTTCTTCGACTCTTCCTGGCGCAGGTGCTCAGGACAATCCGACTTGAAATGGCGATGAAGAGCGAGACTGGTGGCGAAACCAGCAGCATGGTGTACATGCTCGAGATCCTCCCAAATGATCATGGGATCACAAGAAGTCATATGTACGAGCTGGCTAGGCTCAATGTGTAGCACAAGCTCGGCATGGGCTTCGGCCAACTTCACCAAGTCTCGCATGGTGGCCAAGGCTCTCCGTTTTGTCTCTATCTCTGTCTCGGTCTTCGCCGTCCCATCAGATTTGGTTAGGTCCACCAAAATCTGAATCATGTCCCGCAGCTGCTTCTGTATGAGCACTGCCTCCATGCGAACACTCCAGTTGTTGGCATAGTTGATGCGTCCAAGTCGCGCAAAAATGTAGTGGTCATTGGCCATCATAGAAATCGAGTCAAGGAGTGATGGTGGTGATGAACGAGTGAATCAAAAATAACGGATCAAAATCCGTGCAAGGTCTCCTTCGTCGTCGATGAAGGGTGTCGGTGCCTTGTTGTCGCAAGGGCTTTCTCCCTCGTCGTCAATGAGGGGTCTCGGTTGCCTCCCGTCGTTGGAGGGCTTTATAAGAATCCGAACTTGTACGTCAATGGAAGTCCAGTTGCCTCCCGTCGTTGGAGGGCTTTTCTTCTGCCTTCGTCGTCGTGAAGGGCTTTCAACTTGCTTCCGTCGTCGTGGAAGACTTTCGGCTTGCCTCCGTCGTCGTGGAGGACTTTCGGCTTGCCTCCGTCGTCGTGGAGGGCTTTCGGCAGTAAGAGTCTGGAAGACGATCGTCGACGAAATCCAGACAATGGCAGCGAGTGCTGAGTTGATCGAGGGTATGCGGGTATGCGCGTTTGTGTTGGAAATCGGCCCGATGCACAGTGACCCTCTGCAAACGCGCAGAGGTCTCAATTCAAAAGCTACGGCTTAAATACAAAATGAGGGAGTCATACGGATATAAGGGGAAATGTAATATGACTCTGTCTGAGTCAGGGAGAGTCAGTATGAGTCCGTATGAGTCAAGTCAGAAGATGAGTCAGAAGGAGTCAGAAAGAAGCCACTGATGTGTAATGTCACATTGTGACCACATGACGAATAGGCAGTGCATTGGTGTTTCGGTTGTTACTCCAACACGCCCACGGCGCGGAACTTCGGGAGTGCATTGTGGAGGCGATAGCGCTGCCTTCCCTTCTCTACGCCCTCTGTTGTATCACTCCCGCTTTGTGTCTTTTTGGTGACTGCTGTGGACTCGTGTACACCGAAGCCTACGAAACTCATCTCGGATTTATCCTACCGTACAATAATCATACCTATTTCTTCGCATCTTCTCCTCTTTCTCCTTAGGATCCTCCTTACCATTTGCAAGATCCATCTATTGGTTTCACCCACTTCAAAAAGCCCCAAATCCCCCCAAGACAACCTCAGTTGCTCTGCAGCCACATTATCATTTTTCATGCTTGGCCTCATACCCTGCCCGTGGATCCTAGAAATAAACCTGAGAATCAATCCTCCGACGCGCTGGTGCTGGCGTCTCATCTAAGTGTTTCTTAGGCCCTTCCAAACCAGCCGGGTTAAACAAGAATTAAACCTGAATCTTACCTCTTTGTTTCGGAGCGAGGATATGTGAGCATCGACCCCGAATTCACTTTTGGACCAAATAGCAGATAGACCGACGTATGTAGCAGGAAACCTAATTGGCTTGGCTGCGACATCTGCAGTACCAGCGGCCCTAATGAAGAAAAATGTACTCGAGATCTCCCATCTATCCCATCACTTGCACATTGCTATGTTCTGCACGGAATCCAGAATGAAACTCTATTTGGGCGGAAGCATTCCAACATCCACATCTGCTTGCTTTGTGGGCGGAAGGACACTTGAGAGAACGAGCTCAAAATGGATAACAATCATATGAAGGATTGGAAACTACAGAATAACATGTCTCGATTCATATACATTGAGGAACATATGTGGGGATGTGGCAATAAGTAGAGGGTTACATTGTAACAAGGGGAAGAAGGTGGAAAGACCATAGAAACACAGTTTTGCATATCCCCCGCAGCTAGAGCATTCATTCCTGCTCCACTGACCTTGTCTGAGACTTGTCCTCATCATTATGCACTGGTTCGGACTCGAAGGCAATTGACTGCTGTGAAGGTGCAATGGGCACATCCAGCTTAGAAAGCTGTTCCTCCAGCTTTGCAAGCCTACTATCAATTTCTGCAACTGCCTTTGCTTGCAAGGACTGCTTGAACAGTGGTTTGGCCTCTGTCCAAAGGGTGGATGCTTTGGAAAGTTCTCTGCGGCGGAAGTGAACATCACCCAGTGTCCTCATGCATTCAGCCCTACTCCGATGGACATCCATCCAGGTGAACCCCTCCAGTGCAATCGTCAAAATGCTGTGTGCATCTTCGTCCATGCCCTGTTGTGCGAGGACGTCTCCGAGGCACCGTAGTGCTTGGTGTACTGTCAGTGTGCTGCGTGCCACAGGACGCAATGCAAATGCAAGGAAGATGACAGCCCATCGTGCGACCTCTGAAACAGCTTGTACAGGATGTGTGGAGTCTGCCAATCTTGCAAGACAGTAGCAAGTAAGCTCGGTGTCCTTACTATAAGCACTGGCAAAGGCACATGCATACTCGACACATGCACCTGCTGTGTCCCCTTGGCTGGCCTTCAGGTCTGTGTAGTGGACTTTACAGAGTGAGATGCCCCGTGGATACTGTGCATTTTGAAATGTAGACATTGCAGCCTGGAGGTTGTCAGAGACAATATCTGTGTGAATACCTGTCACGATATCCAGGCACACAATGCTGACCAGGGCATGAGCATAATCGCTGGGACAGAGTACAGGTGAAGTCTGGTGCAGGATTTGCTCGTGAATACGTCGTGCTTCAGCATATTCGGTCTTGAGATAGTGCCCCTCTGCCTCGAGGTTCATAAATGTGAACTCCAATTCCCCCCCTTGCATACTGGCCTGCACAACGAGGTCTTTGCCTTTCCTCACCAACCCCAAACTCTGTTTGAATTCTCCAAGTGTCTGGCAGCACATAGTCTGGGTTGCAATGGCATTAATCTCGCCCCAAACATTTCCTGTTGCAACAGCAATTCTATAGGCATCATCAGCCAGGTGTAGAGCTTCTGACTGATTTCCCCGAATATCTTCGAGTCTAGCCAGGCCCAACAGTCCTCGCACTTGCGCCAGGGAAGAATTACATTGTGATGCCAAGGACAGTGCATGCTCATAAAGATTCTGTGCCCTTTTTTGATCTCCGACACTGTGGAGATAATATTTTGCAACTGCACTGTAAAGTTCAGCTGGAGGCACAGATATAAATCACTATATATCTCTCTCAATCTGGAATAGTACTCACCCTCACCCTCAACATCCTTGATTATGTGGAAATGTTCAATGGCCTCGGCCATATCCTTGTCAGGGTTGGTAATTCCATACAAGAGCCTCGACCGGAATCTTTCAGTGATATATAGGCCTTGAAGCCTGTGATCATTTGTTTGAGGAAGCTTTTCTGGCAGATACAGCATGAGTGGGGTAAGACCCCGATTCATCAACATATTCAGGCGGTTGAGTGAGATAATGCCTTGTATGATCTCCCTAAGCTCTCCTGGATCACATTGCAACCCGTACAGCAACAAATTATGCAAGTTCCCAAGATTTGCCATAAGATTAGGTGTTGAGTCAGCAGCCAATGGAGAACAGTCAAAGGCGGTGTTCCACATTTTGAGAAGATTAGTGAGATGCTTCTGCAAGGGCCTCACCAAATCTGAAGACGGTGGTCTGGCTATTTGGATGTACTCCCGGATTGGGGCCAACACTTTCAATCGTCCCGTGCGATCAACATACGCAAGTGAGGTGCGAATTAATGCTGTTTTGGATTTCAAAATGTCGGGGATTGGTGATTTGCTTTGTACCAAATCAATGTCCGAGATTCCATCTGACAGAAGTGACATCAGGCTAAGTAGTTCTGTCGCATGAGGTGAAGCCTGCATGCGGGGACTTGAAAGAGATAGCATGATGGATATCTCCAAGTTTGAATGTTTATCATAACCTGCGGATAGGAGGGTAGTTTTCTCAAATTTCCACTGCTCTAGAGTTGCTTGGCACCCTTCTGAGGCTGCAACTGTTGCGACAAGCTGAACTGCCAGAGGGATGTTGTCTGTAATCTCCAAGAGCTGGTCAACTTCTGATTCACCATGTATTTCATCCGCAATTTCGATGAACGTTTGACGGGCAGCAGTTATGGTCAATGGAAGTAAGGGACGCAGGAATGGACGAGTCCATTGAACCCTGCCGGGTCGTTCGGCCCCGCGCATTGTGATCTAAGGACAGAAAGATTAGAGGAGATCCATAGAGGAGGGAGGTCATACCAAGAGGGCAACATGCATGAGATCAGCCAGGAGCGAAAGAAATTCCTCAACCTTTCCCCGACCATGGACTGGTTCCCATGGGGTCTCAAAATTGTCCAAAACCAAGAGACAGGGTGGTTCTATTGCCAAATGGTGAATAACATATTTTGCTGACACTTGTGAGGGCTCAAGGCCTAGGTTTGATGCAACTGTTGCGACCAGAGAATCCCTTGTAAGGGCAGAGTCACAGGGGATGAAGTGTCGAGTGGGATATCTATCAACCACTTCAGGGTGGTGAAGGGCGGCCACTGCCAAGGTCGTCTTTCCCATACCCCCTGGGCCTAAGATTGCAACACGAGCAGGTTCAGCGAGAAGGGTATTAACAAGCTCCTTAAACTCAGATTCTCTTCCATTGAATACTTTGGGGATTGCAGGAAGAAGTGACAATGACCCAGAGCTGTTTCGTACAAAGGGGTAAGCCTTCCTCGGCTTTTTTCTGAAGAAGAAATTTACCTGGAATTGAAAAAACCGTGTTCAATCTTAGAAGGGCTGTGAGACCAAGGCTAGTGCAATCTATAGTGACCATTCCTACCAAGGAAATATTGTCATATGAGCTACTCTGGGTTGATAGTATTTCCAAGAGCTCTTGATGACGTCTCTCCGTATCGATGTTGAATTCAGCAAGTGCAGATGTGAGCCCAATCCCTTGTTCCATCTGTTAAAGCATAGGTTTGGCTTTGCTTTAGCTGACACTCATTGAGTGACTGACCACAAAACTGTCCAACACTGCTTTTAACTCGGTCTCGCAAGCAGCCAATTGTCCGACAAGCTCGCTTTGCTTGAACAGTCGTCTGATTGCTCCCAGGTCTCCCTGAGCTCTCAAGCATGAATCAATTTTCTGGAGAGTCCTGTGACCAGACGAAGAATGAGTGCAAACGTGCAAAGCACCTTATCAATCACTTACACAGAATATTGAGATATCTGGTGGAGCATCCTTGGGGATTGAATGTCCTCCGACCGGATTGACAGGCTCGTGAGCACGCAGAGCAAATGGTGAATATCCTCTACAATCCGAAAGCATCGCTCCTTTTGAAACCTTGTGTTCTGGATTCCCAATTTAAGGCACGGAATGAAATTTCCAACAAACTTTCAAACCTGGGCCATGGGAACAATTTTCAGAGCGAGGGTGCAGACTCTACTCATGAGCGGTATCTGGGTGGCAACTGCAACGTCCTGCAGTGCATTTGCTGCCACGATGGTGTACTCGAGAATGTTGCCAACTGTGGTAGAGCGGTTGGGGGGCATTGTAGTGTGTGTAGGTAACTAGGTGCTGGTTTGCACTCCCGTGTTATGTATATCCATCCATACGATCTGGCTATTTTGGACGCAGTGCACCCCGGCGCCCCGAGTGGAATTTTTAGCACGGAAGAAACCAGGGCCCAGAATGTCAGATTGATACCGAGCCATGTATCCATTGGCTGAGCCGCAAATAACAGTTACGTGGATACTCGCACAGCGACAGCTCCAAATAGAATAGTCCCCGCAGTCGCCAATGGACGAAAATTGGACTGAAGTGAGTCTGCATGAGTTGTAGTGCCTGTTAACGCGTGAACTTTGGCACGCTGTTGCTGTTGTGCTCTACGGATGGGCCGAAATCTCACGAAATTGGAGTTGGATCATTATCCACCGGCAAATATAGACTTTCATATATCACTGCGGGTATGGAGTATCAAAATGGAAAGATCACTCTGATTCTTCTGACCGCCACGATGTGTTTCGGGGCACCGTCCCATGGTCCGATAGCGAAGAGGGAATCAAGATTCGGAATCGCAGACAAGAGTTCCATTTATGGCGAGCGTCTGAACCATCATGTAAGACGGCCGAGGTGCGGAAACCAACCCAATTGGCGGGAGATACGGACATATTTGGTATGCAGATTGGGGGAGAGATAAAGATGGCTCTGCGCGGGCCACGGGGATTCATGGTGAAAGACAAGAACCAAACATGCATTCATGTACGGAATAAGATTAATACACCTTCCGGCCGTTGAGCGAATGAGGAGGGAACTGCCGCCAGACGGGACATGTGCCAGTGAAGCACCAACTAAACTGGGCACGGTGAAACAGAAAAGTTATTCATAAACCTACACACGAGTGTGAGTATTGTCCCGAATTAGTTTCGTTGTCAGGACGGGAGAGAGGAATGATGATGATAAGACGAAAAAAGATACAACGGAGAGCAAAATCAGATACTTAGATATGCTGTGGGGGACGTGAGTGAGAGAAGATGCATATGGTGAGCTCAAATACTCACATGTGGCCCGGTATGAGTAAATTTGAGAAGCCCACGATGCCGACGGCTTTGGGTCTGATGTTCCCAGACCTCCGAGTCGGAGACGCGGAACTAAGCTGGACCATATCTTGGTGACGCAATAAAGTAATAGGAACCGCACTTGGTGACGATGTGTGATTTGAACCAATATATAAATCGGGGATTCCATGTGGGTATTGCGAACGGACCATAGACGCTGGGCTTGTATCCTGATTCGAAACAGCTGAGTTTTGTTTTGGCTGGTTGCAAGGACAGGGCGGTAAACCGAGATGCATCTTGATTCTTGAATACGTCCTAGAAGATCTCTTTGCTGAAACAAAAAGGGAAGTGCGCACTGCGCACTGCTTGTCGGGATCGCCGACAAAAATGGGCGCAGGGGAAGGAGGAGGTATTTGTACGCCATTCGAGCCAGAGTCGAGTAGATGCGACGTACTGATCGGTTGACCTTTCAATTCATTCGCATCCGGGTCAAGGAGTCAAAATTAGCTGAGCGAATCGGTGGGTATTTTCGCAATGAGCATTGAGGATAGCAGTGCCACACAGCGGTTCGGCATCCATGGACCGTTTCTGCGGAAGCAAACCCGAGATTCCATTGCGAGCTGAGTTCACAGGGTAATTCATCGAGGTTGCGGAGGGCGAGAGGATCGCGCGATGTACCCACCGTAAGCTCGAAGCATGCGTATACTGATGCGGGGCAACGCAAGCTGTTAATCAATCCAACGGTCACAGAACTGCGCTGAGAATTGATCTGGAAGGGAGTTTGGAATCATTCGGGACAAGAAACGCCTCCAATGTCAATTTTTAGTGTTTTTGCAGACTTCCTCTTTTTCTTTTTTCGCGGGAAGGGAGAGGACCCAAGTTTGTCGCGATCTCGATCGAGACCTTCGAGATGCAAGAGCCCCGGGAAATTTGGACCAGAGAACCAGCGGTATCGATTCAATTAAAAGCAATTGTTGTCTCGGAATGGCGCAGCAATCTAGGTATGACGCGTTATTCCCCCCAAGTCCCGGTTTGGAAAGCTCAGCATGATGTTTTAAAGAAACCAGACGGACGAGGCAGAGAGACGCCAGGTCTGAGGTGTTGGAGGCGAGCATAATAACGAATGGTCGAGTAGGGGACCAGACATATTTCGGCACAAAAGAACTGGCTCTCCAGGTCAGGATATAGGGAGTATAGTGGCAGGTGGCAAAAAATACCCAATCTCGGAATCGGAGGGGCGCGAGGGCCATCGTGCAACGAGTAAACATCTTGGTTCACGTACAATGAGGGACGAAGTGACTCAAGATACGCGCATCCAACTGTGCTTGCGCCTTCCTGAATCGTGGTCGACGGTGGACGAAAGCAAAGGAGGTTGCACAGCATCCGGCAATCACCGACGACTGGTGTCGGTGATTGCCGGGTTCCTACTTGCGCGACCCAGCAGCTGCCAGCTTCCTCTTCGTTCCAATCGGTGCTGTTCACGATATCGAACCACGACGACTCGAGAGATCGGATACCGGGAGCCACTACTAGCTACTTATTCCTCCCTGGTAGTCCCTGGTTGGCGCCGTCGAGTAAAGTCCATCCCCTACTGGTTCTACGGTTTCTCTGACGCGCCTGCGCTGGAGCATCTGCGACTTTGAAGCTCGGGTCTGGGACCCTCTCGGGTGCTGGAGCGCGGCAGCCTCCGCCCCCACCGATACTTTCGCTCGCCACCACACCGCGCTTCGTGTATGCCGGCCCTTGCGTACGGCGACGTCAACCACAATGGTCATGACTCACACCTACGCACCCTCACCATCTCGCGGGAACGGCCTGGAACAGCTCGCAATTGCGCTACTCCACGAGCCGCTAGATCTTTGCATACCGGTTTCTGAATATGCCGCAGTCGAGCCATGTCGTACGATACTCTCACTCGCCATCTCCACAGAAGAAACTTGACAGCAGAACTGAACGAGCACAGGACTCAAACATATCAGGTACCGCCATTAAACCTTTAGCAGGTGAGGCTGTGGTAAGGTCGCAAGTGGGCCAGGGAAAAGCAGAGGAGCGGGTCAAGAGATTGAAGGAGAGGATTGAGAATCAGGTGGTCGCTCGAACGGAAAGCTTCAAGCACCATGTCTCAGTCATTTTGAGAACAGATAACAACAGCACTCGAGGCCAGTGCAGCGAATACGGAGAGCGGGTAGTAAGAGGCTCTACTCAGCGATACAAAGAGCGAGAATCGACTTAGAAAAGCGGCTGAGAAGCCCCGGCCCGAGCACATGAGCATTCGTACTGACGCGCAACCGTCTGGTGCGAGTGATCCCCAATGACTGGGCGAGTACAGTCTGATTGATCACCGTTGGTTAGAGCAAGGGAGCTGTGGTCTTCCAGGAAAGCGAGGAAAAGAGATGAGGGAGGGGAGGACAGCCCGATTTGGATATCCCCGGATGCAGTGACTTGTTCCGGCTTCCTCCGAGTCGCTCCGAGTCCGCTTTTCGTTACCCTCTTCGCGAGTGTCTCTTCGTTCTATCAAACTCGAAGTCGGCGCCACCTCAATTTCGCGCGCTTCTCACCCTGTGGTCGCCATGTTCCGGTCATCATGCCGCCGTCTTGCATTCCCAGCGCGCGCCGCCAAGAGGTACGACATATCCGCGGGCCTCTAAGTGTGCTGTCGTGCCAGTGGCCTTCGACCCTCCGCGGCCACTCAACTGGCGGCCTCGACTACACCTCTCTGCGACGAATCTCCTTCGGGATACCTCATCGTGCAGCAACAAGTGCTCCTCTGCAGTCTACCACCCAGTCAACCCGCACGAACGCGGACCTCTCGGGTGCCCACACGCGCAGGCGCTCGGCGGCGGACACGAAGGCTCTACTCCCGAGCGTTTTCGCGCGATCTTGGCTACGGCGCGCGCACTTGCGCCGTTTTCTTCGTCACCAGGCCCGGCGCGGCTGCGATGCGATCGTGCGACCGTCGTAACGGGGTGTTTCGGCTACCTCGCGCTCCCCGCCTTGGCCGGTGCTGGCTCAGAGTGGAGGCGCTTTTCTGAGGGCTCGCCGACCCGAGCACGCGCCCGGAGGCGCCACGGGACGTGTGCACAGTACGCGACCCCCCGTAACGTGCCCTAGTACCGGGCGCGCTCTCCCTGCCCAGTCTGTCGCTGATCCGCGGCGAGCCGCTTCGCAGGATGGCCGCGTCGAGCGCGGTGCGCGCTCAGTGCTACACTCGGCGCCATGGTCCGTGCGCGCGCAGGGTATGGAGATCGCCCCGCCGCGTCGACTCGCAGGGCCCTACCCGCACACCACGGGGAAGCGGTGGAGGTAGGCAGCTTCTGCCATCGCGTACTTGCTCCCGGTCCTACCCTCGTTCTCGTCAATGCACGGTATCGAGGCGTGAGGCCACATCCCGTTCAGCCCGCTCTCGGAGCTACGGGTCGTGCACTGTCGAGTGATGCAGGTTATGGCCGTTGCCCCCTCAGTCCCATCCAAGCGGCACCTTTGCGGGCAGCGCGGCGCGGCGGAGATGAGCAAGGGATGGTCCGAGGGTCCGAGTATTCGTTTCGCACAAGGCGGTGTACGCGTGACCCTAGTCACTCTCCCTTCTTACCCGCGCGAGCACCCCTCCTTTCCTTTCTACTTTCCTTTTTCGGACACCGGGTGGGCGACGCCTAATGACCGGTATCGCACGATTGACCGCGAACTTCGAGAGGGCAATGCAGAGGGGACAGTGCTACTTTCCCTTCCCCATGCCATCTGTGGTATCACTCCCGCTTTTGTGTCCTGCCGCTGACTAAGCCTGCGAAACCTGTCTCGGTGCCATACGATAATCATACCTATTTTTCGCATCTTCTCCTCTTCTCCTATCCTATCCTTGGGATCCTCCTTATTATTTGCAATATCCTGCTATTTGTTTCTCCCATTCCAAAAGACCCAAAATTCCGGCCGAGACACTCTCAGTTGCTCTGCAGCGACATTCCCGATGTTTTTGTTGGCCTCGCATCTGCCCATAGATTCTAGAATCAACTTGGAAGCAAACTTCCGCCGCGTCGAGGCCTCATCCAAGTGTTTTTTCGGCCCTTCCAAAGTCGCCGACATCTTTGTTAGTGAGTGGATAGACCGACACATCAGGGGGGTGAGTTTGGCTTGGATGTTAGTAACATCTACACTACCAGTGGCCTCAACGATGAAAATGACCTCAAGATCACGCATCTATCACCTATCTATCCCATCACTTGCACATTGTTAGGTTCTGCGTGAAATCCAGAATGAAACTCTATCCTTATTTGTGCAAAGCATTCCGATGTCCAAATCCGCTTACCTTGTAGGTGGAAGAACACTGGAGAGAACGGGCTCAAAATGGACAACAATCAATGAAAGAATGAAAGATTTGGAAACTGTAATGTCTCAATTTTAATGCATTGGGTGAGATATACGGAGATTTAGCAACCAGTAAAGGGTTACACTGAAACATGGGGAAGAAGATGGAAAGACCATGAAAATACAAGGGTTCAATAGTTTTTTATGCCCTGGCAGCTATATATTCCTCCTTTCGCCTCGTCTTCATGACCTCTAAGTCAATCAGTTTATGCCCACTGCGGGGATAGATTAAGTTTTCACCCTGAAAAACGGGCTTTTAAAACGGGACATTTTGCCAAGTGAAATTTTTCCAAAATGGAAAATTCAGGGGAAAGTTTCTGATTTCCTGTGAGTTTTACGCTGCAAAAATTTGAGGGTTTTTCCAGTGGGAAAACAGCAGGTAAAAAATTACCTTTTTCTGGCCTTTTTCAATCCCGAAGAAGGAGAAATTTTGCTGAACTGTATATTACGAGATAGTTTGATCACCCAAGTAACAATTATACATCTGAGCGTAGCACCAAGAACTCTGGAATATGTAGCACAAAGGGGTCCCCATGCGGCGTGACATTGGACACTCAAAAGCGTGTGCTTTCTGGGTGCTAAGGCTGGGGACCGGCACCGCCCTTGATCGGAGCTGCGAGTTTATCTTTGTTTGTTCTCTTTCAGGTCTCAACCTTGCATGTTCCCTCGTATACTCGCTCCCTCACACACCGCATGAACTCGGTTTGGTGAGACAAAATATTCCTTGAGTGTAAAAATGTCTGTTCCTCCGAAAATATCCACCAGAATATCAATTTCTTCGGACTTTCACTGGTACGGGACAAGAAAACACCTGTTTATGACAGCTCTGGATCTGAAATTTCTAATTTGAATGTAAGGCAAGGTTTGTGAGTGTAAAACTCGCCATTCGATGTGCGGCTCCATGACTACTGACTTCGACGATGTTCTCATGATCAGAACTCAGTCGCAAACAGTATTTTCAACAGAATCAATGACTTTTGAAATTACCGTGCAATATCAAGCACAAATATTCGTTTCAGATAGCCAGCAGTTCCTTCACTATTTTTTTTGAGAAGAGAAGGTGAGAAATTCAGCCATAGCTGGCCAATTTGGTTGCACGAATCGATCCGTCACAAGGGCGTGACATTTGTCACAATTCAAGTACTTCACTTCGTTTTAGACCTGCTGGCTTGATTATGCACTTGTTTGTGATACATGCAGCCTCTAGTAGTATGCTGAGAACCAGTTCTGTAAAAACAATTGACATATTTCTCTTTTCGCAGCTAATAGTTGCTGATTTTGCTGAAATTGCGGAAAAGCCTAAGGCTTTTTCAATTCAAGACAAATTGGTTCGCTTTCGCAGGGAAAGTGATATCTCTAAGCTACATGCACACAGATATCAGGCCAGATTTTTGATTTTGGCCTTTGTACCAGAATTATTGCTCAACATTCCCAGGAAAGCGGTACTATTGGATGTATGGGACGAAAGTGGAAAATCCGCGCCGATAGCACTATTCTAATGCTAATTTCATTATGAGTTTCACTTTGGTTCAAGAGGCAAAAGTGACGAGGTGAAAAGTCTTAGGGTTTGCAAAACTGGGACCGAGCGCCCCCGCCAACCAAACAAGGACAAAGCTGCCGCTCCGATCAAGGGCGGTGCTGGTCCCCAACTAATGCGGCCATGCTGGGGAGAGGCGATGTGGAGATACTGGTGGCAGTGGGAATCAGCGCCGAGGCCCATAAGTGTTGGAAATAGGATCGTCGCGCGCGACGTCGCCCGGTTACCTTACCTACCCCCCCTATCCGTTGCACAGCTTCCTCCTTATATTCGGCCTATATTCGTATATTTCAGTAGCCTTTTGTATCCCCCGCGCTCGTGTTCCCGTGCCACGAATACATTTCCCTGCGGCTCACCTTTGCGTGCAACTTCGACTTTCACAATAAGCTGAGAGCGAGTTGTCACACGGGCGTGGCCATCGATGAAGAGACTGTAGGAATAGCGCCCCTTTCTTTTGCCTCTTTCGGCAGTCGGACCGGCCATCGTTGTTTCCTTTATTTATTTATTTTCGCTTCGACGCGCGCTATAGCTCTGACCGGGCAGGGCAAAGCCTATAGCATTAGCAGTTGTTCACATTTGCTGCCGGCGTGTCCGATTTCTTCAGTTCCGAACAGTGAGAAATAAGCATGAGTGAACATGCCTTTTAGGGTCCAAGTGATGGGCGCAGGTTGCCTGGTCACAATTCGGCTGTCAAGCAAAGGCGAGTGAAGTACGAAGCACTCAATGCAGAAAGAGCGACGAGAACATGAAAACCATCTTCAAATATTTTGCACGTTCCATAAGGCTGTCTGAATGAAATGGGAATCAGCCCACAGACGGTATACAATAGAACAATTATCAGGAGGCGCAAGCGTAATCATGAGCTTCATTTCAGTAAACCATCTCGTAGTTTGGTAGAAAGGAAAGGAGTGGGGATGAGGTACCTTCCCAAACGTGCGCATTCTCATGCATTCCGCGGTGGCCTTAGCAGCAACGAACACATTGTGGAAGTGTAGGTGATCTGGTAAAAGGAGGACGTGAAGGTTTGTTCTCATTCCCGGGTTCGCTGGGGCCTCAAAGACCGAGGCCCTAATGGCGCTCAAGACGCGTTCCAGGCCCCAATCTGTCCGCGAAGACGACACCCCTAAGAATATCCTCGCGGGGCTGACGGCGTACGCGAAGTCCACCTGTCAGAGCGACGCGAAGGATACGGGCGCGGGCGCTATAGAGCCATAGATTCCAAGCGCGACGCGGGTGAATCGCATCGCCGCCGGTGCCCAAGCCGCCCAGTTCCCCTAGGAACGTCGTTGCTTCGCGGTGGTCGGTGTGCGCATCCGAGACAAGTCGGGGCGATAGGAGCGCATAGGCGCGGTCGGCGGCGGCGAGAGGCATGGTGGACGAGGGCACAGGTGGGTTTGGGTGTACTCGACGCCGTGGCGACTGCACAAAGTCCTTGCGAATGTGTATGGCGGGGGCGGTGCGGATTTGCATGGCGGGGCCGGAGGCTGCGTCGAGGTCCGTGGGCGCTGACGGACATGGTGCGTATGCGCATGGCATGCGGCGCGCCTGTAGGGGCAGGAGACAAGGTTGTAAGAGAGTCAGCAAGGGAAAAATTATCAAAATGAGAGCACGAAGGGAAAAGGCCGGACGCGACGAAGGGGAAACAAAAACTGGACACGTACCTCGCTGGAGAACCTTCTAGTGACTCGGTGGCATGGAGGTTTGCCGTGGATAGCTGTCTGTAGGGAGGTGTATCGCGAGCACGACAATGATTTTTGTTTGCAAGAAAGGCGCCGGGTCCCTGGGGAAGGCGAACGAAAAAAGCCGAGTAAGAACTGAGAAAAGGAGGAGGACGCTGGTGAGAGGCAGCAACAAGCAGCGTTGGATGGCGCATGGTGGCCATTGGGGTCGTAGAGCAGCAGAGCGGCGATGACAGCGGGAAGGAATGGAGGCGGGGACAGCCGCGGCGGCGGCATACTCGCCGTCGACGGCGTGCAGGCCGAGGTGAGGAGTCGTACGTGTGAGTCAAAGACGTGGTGGCGAGAAGATATCAGCGAAGATCGGATTTCGGCGCATCAGAGCAGCTCGGCGCTCTGTACCGTCGAAGTCGGAAACGAATGGCCGGTACACATCGCCGTCGTGGTCCTCTTGGCCGTGGAAGAGAGCCGGAGCGAGCGCAGCGGTCCCAGGGAGCTGGGATACATGTGGGGCTATCGGAGTCCGATCAATGTCGGTGATTTAAGACGGCGTTATTAACGGTACGGCCGCCGATCCGGTTGAAAAGGGAGTTAGATGGCACCTCCTCGTCTCACAGGTTGGACTCCATTTCTAACAAGAGTACCTTAGTCCACTGCCTGCATCCCTGATTTTTCTTTTCTATCTTTGAATCGGAGCTCAAGATTGAATCTTCGCTGTCAGTGCGAGGTGAAAGCTTGCTGTCATTGCAGAAGCTCACCACTGTCAACCCAAGTTTGGCACCCACGTAAGTACTGCACCCGAACACTGCGGCGACCGCGTAACACCTTAAGGTTCTCATGCTGAGCACTCTAGCTATTATCCTCCTGCACTTCGACATTGAGCTGAAAAATCGACTGATTTGCATTTCGAGCAGTATTACAGCAGTTCCTGCAGGAGCCCCATAATAAGATGGAAGTGTTGCTGTCAGCTGGCTGTCACCGTCCACGCCATATCAATCAAAGTTCGACGTTCCCGCAGATACGCGGGAACAATAAGGCGAGCCACTTCCCCGGATCTCCCGTCACAGCCTTCTGCTCTGTGCATGTTCCTCTGACCCTTCTTCTTATACTTGTCTTTGCCCCAATACATTTTTCGTGGTACGACCCCCAAGTCTACTGCACCAATAGATCCTCTTTGGTTGGTTCTGTCTCACATGTGACCTTTGGTACTGGCTGACATACCTCATACATAAGATCCCCCCTTACTCACAATGGACATGGCTCTCCCACCCGGTGAACTCCACCTTACTATTCATGGTGCGAGAGAATCCGTTAGGACACCCACATAAGTATTTATATTACCCAGGATCCGCAGGTGGTGGGGGTGGACTGGGAGTTCAACAGGGAACAGGCGGTAGTGGAGGTGCTGCATATGGTCCCTATGTAAATACTGGACCTGGAACCATGCACATCCACAGCCATGGGGAAGCAGAAAACCGAGACATCATCCTTAGCTGGCTTTCACCAATCAATTTCTTTCTATGACATGCAGACATCTCACGGCTGTGGGAGGAGGGAACTGGTGGATGGCTGCTTGAACATCCTGTCTTTAAAAAATGGGAATCTGGTTTTGGAAGGACACTTTGGTGCCATGGGATTCGTATGTAATTCATTGCCCTCATATGCTCCTGGGCTAACCAAGCTGGAATTTACAGCAGGTGCAGGGAAAACCGTACTTGTGTGCGTCCATTTTCTACATCGAGTGGTTGCAACTCATTATGACAATCCTAGATCAATGGTTGTGGATCATTTCAGGGTTGCATTCAGAAACAACAAGGATATTGGTGTCGCTTGCATTTATTTGAATCACAAGGAAGCCAAGCAGCAACCACCACTCAAACTTCTGGCAGGTCTCTGGAGACAGCTTGTACTTGACAGGGACATCAGCTCCATTGTGGAAAGTTTATACAAGGAGCACCGGGAGAAGGGCACTGTACCATCACTGCAGGAAGTTGCCAACATCCTCAGCTCTATCCTGAAGGAGTTTTCACAGGTCTTCATTGTCATTGATGCCATTGATGAGTATCCCGAAGATCAACGTTTCATCCTACTCAAACATCTCACAGAACAGATGGGTCTCTGTCTCAGTGTGAACTTGATGGTCACTTCCCGACCGCATATTCCTGCAGGCCCTACACTTCCAAATGTTGAAACTCTAGAGATTGGTGCAATGCCAGAAGATATTCGAAAATTTGTCAATGCACAGATAGACTTATCATTACGTTTGTTCAAGCATGTCCAGAAGCAACCCAAGCTACATGAAGACATTCATTTAAAAATTTGCAGTAAATCTGTGGATGGAATGTAAGTTGTGATGAATCATTGTTGGAAAGAAACTGAAATAAATTCCAACCAGGTTCCTTCTTGCCAAGCTTCATATTGATTCTCTAAGCACAAAGAATACAATCCGGGAAGTTCGAGAAGCTCTGAATGCCCTCCCAGAGAGTCTTTATGGCAGCTATGATATTGCAATACAGCGAATTGATGCCCAGAGTGATGCAGACAGAAAGACAGCTCACTCAACCATTACTTGGGTTGCAAATGCAAAGAGACCATTAACAGTGGAAGAGTTACAAGTTGCTCTTGCTGTTAAACCAGGCATGCAAAAGCTGGATGAGGAGGATTTTACGGACATTGATATTATTCTCTCGGTCTGTGCTGGGCTTGTCATTGTGGACAGAGAATCTTCCGTGGTGCGACTTGTTCACTACACCACGCAACAATATTTGGACAGCATTCAGGCCCTGCTGTTCCCAGATGCACAAACAGAGATAACACGCACTCTGCTCACATTCCTTGCCTTTGATGGATATCCTGATTCATCCTGGGAGTCAGGGAATTTACCCCCTCTGGTCAAATATTCACAGTATTGCCTTGCACATGCTGCTGGAATGCCTGAATTTCAACTCAGGGAAAGTCTTCTAGAGTTTCTTCATCAGGGTTTTCAGTGGAAAAAAACAATGAATCCAACTAAATACTCCTGGCAGTGGAAATGGAACACTCTGCCATGGAACTATGCAGATTGGCCATCACAGGCCTCTGCATTATGGATTGCAGCAGCAACAAACCTTGTGAACAGTGCAAAGTCTCTGCTGGAGGGAGCAGCTTTGCCACAGCATTCAGCCAACCAAGCAATCATTGTAGCATCATATTATGGCCACACAGAGATTGTCTGCATCCTCCTTGACAAGGGTGCTGATGTCAATGCAGCAGGGGGATTCCATGGGACATCCTTGCAGGCTGCTGCCCAATGGGGCCACACAGAGATTGTCTGCATCCTCCTTGACAAAGGTGCTGATGTCAATGCAGCAGGGGGAGAATATGGGAGCTCCTTGCAGGCTGCTGCTCAAGGGGGCCACACAGAGATTGTTGGCATCCTCATTGACAAGGGTGCTGATGTCAATGCAGCAGGGGGAAAATATGGGAGCTCCTTGCAGGCTGCTGCCCAAAAGGGCCACACAGAGATTGTCTGCATTCTCCTTGACAAGGGTGCTGATATCAATGCAGTAGAGAAATTCTTTGGGACATCCTTGCAGGCTGCTGTTCAAAGGGGCCACACAGAGATTGTCTGCATCCTCCTTGACAAGGGTGCTGATGTCAATGCAGCAGGGGGAGAATATGGGAGCTCCTTGCAGGCTGCTGCCCACAAGGGCCACACAGAGATTGTTTGCATTCTCCTTGACAAGGGTGCTGATGTCAATGCAGCAGGGGGAGAATATGGGAGCTCCTTGCAGGCTGCTGCCCACAAGGGCCACACAGAGATTGTTTGCATTCTCCTTGACAAGGGTGCCGATGTCAATGCAGCAGGGGGAGAATATGGGAGCTCCTTGCGGGCTGCTGCCCAAGAGGGCCACACAGAGATTGTCTGCATTCTCCTTGACAAGGGTGCTGATATCAATGCAGTAGAGAAATTCTTTGGGACATCCTTGCAGGCTGCTGTTCAAAGGGGCCACATAGAGATTGTCTGCATCCTCCTTGACAACGGTGCTGATGTCAATGCAGCACCGGGAGAATATGGGACACCCCTGCAGGCTGCTGTTCAAGGGGGCCACACAGGGATTGTCCACGTCCTCCTTGACAAGGGTGCTGATATCAATGCAGTAGAGAAATTCTATGGGACATCCTTGCAGGCTGCTGTTCAAAGGGGCTACACAGAGATTGTCTGCATCCTCCTTGACAAGGGCGCTGATGTCAATGCAGCATGGGGAGAATATGGGACACCCTTGCAGACTGCTGCCCGATGGGGCCACACAGAGATTGTCTGCATCCTCCTTGACAAGGGTGCTGATGTCAATGCAGCAGGAGGATTCTATGGGACATCCTTACAGGCTGCTGCCCATGGGGGCCACACAGGGATTGTCTGCATCCTCCTTGACAAAGGTGCTGATGTCAATGCAGCAGGGGGAGAATATGGGAGCTCCTTGCAGGCTGCTGTCCAAGGGGGCCACACAGGAATTGTCCACATCCTCCTTGATAAGGGCGCTGATGTTAATGCAGCAGGAGGAGAATATGGGAGCTCCTTGCAGGCTGCTGCTCAAGGGGGCCACACAGAGATTGTCTGCATCCTCCTTGACAAGGGTGCTGATGTCAATGCAGCAGGGGGAAGATATGGGACATCCTTACAGGCTGCTGCCCAAGGGGGCCACACAGGGATTGTCTGCATCCTCCTTGACAAGGGTGCTGATGTCAATGCAGCAGGGGGATTCTATGGGACATCATTACAGGCTGCTGCTCAAGGGGGCCACACAGAGATTGTCTGCATCCTCCTTGACAAGGGTGCCGATATCACTGCAGCAGGGGGATTCTATGGGACACCCTTGCGGGCTGCTGTCCAAAGGGGCCACACAGAGATTGTCCACATCCTCCTTGACAAGGGTGCTGATGTCAATGCAGCATGGGGATTCTATGGGAGCTCCTTGCAGGCTGCTGCCCAACAGGGCTTCATGCAAGCTGCTGCTCAAGGAGGCCACACAGAGATTGTTCACATGCTGATGGAGTGGGGTGCCAGGGACAGTGCACTAGTGGCAAATTAAGGGTATGAACAGTAGTGAGTCTGACTGTAGATTTTGACATTGGCACTGGTTGGGAGATTCAAAATTTTCAGCACAATTTACGGTGAAAAATGTCATTTGTTTTTCAGACATTTTTCAGTGAAAAAATGGTGAAATTTCCAAAGCTTTTTCACCACTTTTCCGGTTTAAGGTGAAAAACTTGAAAGAAAGTTGAAAAGGGGTGAAAAAGGTTTGAAAATTTCACCATTTTTTTCAGTGAAAAATGTCTGAAAAACAATCGACATTTTTCACTGTAAATTGTGCTGAAAAATTTGAATCTCCCAACCAGTGTGGCCCCTCATATACCCCTCTGTTAGGTGTTGGGTAACTTTGACATACTTTGTTAGTGGATGTACCTGTAGCAGTGGAAATCCAAGGTTAAGGTGCTGGACAAAAGTCTAGTTAGTCCCATGTCTCGACGTTGACAGGCTGATAGCACTTATTCAGGTTAATGTAGCATGAGTTAAGCTTTGGGCAACTAATATCAGCCATACCAATATCAGGTCAGGGTATGGACAGAAGACCCAGCCTGATAATGATTTGAGGCTGTGGTACTGAAAAAGGTAAGCAAATTTGGCACAACAAGCCCTTTAAAGAAGGGAAAAAATGTGAAACCCCATGATTGGAGATTACAGTACAGTAATTAGGGGTACAGTATACTGATTTGAGGTCATAGTGCAGCACAGCAATCAATGTTAGAGTATACCTATTTCAGGGTCAAGTTGATAACACAGTACCTGCAGTCCATAATTGTCTAGATGTTGGATCAAAAATCCAACAGAGATGTACTAGATGGTTTCCTTGCATACTTCCACAAAGAAATAGAGTACTGAAAGTCAAATTCCTCTTTTAGCAGGATATTTTAAGAGTGCAGTGGACAGAGATCACACTGGATTTGGGTCAGGAAACATGAGAGCCTCTGTTTTTGCCCATCTAATGCTTCTCACACTGTCTTTTGTATATGGGATGTCCAAATCACTCTGGGGCCTTGCTTCAGTGGCCACCAGCTACATCCAACCACACAGGGAGTGCTGCCCAATAAGATCTTTACCCATTTACACTAAAATTACATTGGAGACGCCAGGACTGGTAGCCTCAAAGAGTGGACATGGCAGTAGCGGACAAGAAGGGATGGATTAGCTAAGATACTCCATGGGGAACTGTCTAAGTCAACCCGATCCTCCTACTACATCTGCCCACCCACACAAAAGCGACGTCCTCGTCGCGTCCTCAAACTCTGATCCCAACGAAATCCTCGCTGCAACCCGATGGAACACACCATCAACCTTCTTCCTAAAAAGCCCGGGGCACAACACCCTGTTGCACACCATCATCACTGTCTCAGAAAAGGCGGGGTCTAACATTGGCTGCAAGCCAGGAATTAATCCGAGAACGGGTAGGGGTAAGAGGTCGGAGAAATGTCGAAATAGCAGAGGGAGGGAAGGGAGTGGATGTCGTCTGCCGCAAAACATTTTATCAGCGGGAAATCAGCGGTGTTCAGGGATCCGGAAGCGGGGGGGTCAAAACGGAAAGTGATGGGCGTGCGTTCAACTGGAAGCAGACAGTACGATCGGGGCCGGAGGATACCTCGGACGGCGCGAAAGGGTGGCAGTAACATCCCAAGCTCCAGTAGTTGTCCAAATTGCCGGTCAATTTGCTCAAGACCTGCGGGGAAACCAAGGCACGGACACCCAGCTTAGCAACCTAAGCCCGGCTAGGCGTCGCCACGTTCCGCAAGTGCTAAGCTTGTTACGGCAACGCTCCCACACTTCCAGATGGGAAGGGGGTTTTCCCACGCTCCAACGGCGGTGGGATTGGTGTCGGCGAAGGTCGACCGGCGAGTGCGGGGTCAATTGAGTCGAAAATTTTGCCAAGGAGGGATGGGAAGTAGTAATGGTGGTGCCACTAAGATCTAGCTCAATCAGAGGCTTGGTGGGCTGGATGCAAGCCGCATAAAACAGATGTCGATGGATGATGAGGCCAGAAAGCTAGAAATGATCCGTGCAGCGGACAGCGGAATCTGGTCCGTAGGGGTGTATCGTCGAATTGCACTCCAATCACCAAATGGAGACGCCAGGACTGGCAGCCTCAAAGAGTGGACATGGCAGTAGCGGACAAGAAGGGATGGATTAGCTAAGATACTCCATGGGGAACTGTCTAAGTCAACCCGATCGTCCTACTACAACGTGGAACAAACTTTTTCTATTTTGTGAGGACATGTCCGTTGTTTTGGAGGTGATTTTCACTTTGAAAGGCTCCCATACATCCTAAAGAACATCTATATGTAGTTCGAGCCAGGACTTTGATAAGCAGGCTATCTGGCCTATAAATCCCTAGGAGCTGTGATTAATCTATTGGCCCATGAACCGGAATGCGGGATTTGAATTAATCACCAGCAAACTGCAGGCAATGAGCTATGAACCAATGTAAGCATGTGTGATACTGTTTAAATGGGGTCGCAGTGTCAGCTTGATATGGGTACACTTCCTGTTTAATCACAGTGGGTTAAGTGGAATAAAGCTGCAATAGAGCTGCAATAAAGTCACAATAAATATGACCCTCTATGTAGAGTTTGGGAACCATGTATGCTGTATAAAAGCTGCAATAAAGTGCAAAATACCATGTCAGTAGATAGGCAGTTGATGACAACCATCATAGCCCTTATCTTTGTCTGCCATCTGGGAGGCATCATCTTGGCTTTTCTCAGCTTGGTCTGGCACCTCTCGGGCATCCCAGGCAAGATCCAGGTGAGCCAAAAATAGCCTTATTTCACTTAAAATACTTCAAACTGATGGCTGCCTGTATTGGGATGGGATTGATGGGCCCTAGCCATTGCCTCAACATAGATGGGTGTTTGTACTATTCTAACCCCGGGTGTGTCCATGCACCCCGAAGTGGGATTTCTGGGAATCCCGGTTGCATATCTGCATAGAACACTTGGGAAAAATTAGTATTCGGTGGCTATGCATAGTATTTGTTCCCTCTCCGAAACTTAGATTTATTGTGGAAGAAATGAGGGCTCCAGAAAATCAGGATGCTGCCAAAAATCGGTTTTTGATCGGAACTGATACCACTTCCCCGATATCTCAGTATGTAAGTAACCATTTCTCTCAGAAAAAAAAACCCAGCATTCGGAATATGTCTCAAGTTGCTTAAGAGACCCAGGTTGAGTTGAAGGGAAAAGGTGCATGCAACATGAAGCAGTGATGTTGATTCCCACATCATCAAAACCGGCATCGTTGTAACAATAGCTCTCATTCCTCAAATAATCTGGAAACTTTTCAAATCACGTATTGTGAGTCAAAGGATGTCCCAGAGGCCGATCCGGCAAAAAGATTAGATTTTGCGAAAGGTACGGGTTGCTATCAAAACCGTGGACACATCAGGGGCTAGAACAGTATTGGGTTTTTACAGCTGCTCAACCATTGATGGCTGCCCATACTGGGGTTGCAATTGATGGAATACCACAAAAAAGTGCCGTATCTCAGAAAGTATTTTGCATTTTGTCCAGCTTTCCAAGATATATACATCAGCTAAGTCCGAAACATGTGTTTGGAATATCCCACATCATGGGGAGGCCTAAAATAGAGTGAAGATGGAATTTCCTTGTATGGCCAAAATGCGATGTTCTTAATGATCCTCACACAATCTATTGCTTGTGGGGTATTCCTATGGCCTAGGGGAGAAAAATAATACAGTTAGGAAGTATCTATATAGCTGTACCCCCAAGATATTGTGGCCCGGAACACAATTTGTCAAATTCGCTAATTTCACCCTATCATTGCACTGTGATGGGCTCCACTGTGTCCTAGTCAGCTTCAAAGAGCTCAGAAAAACATCTATACATGGTTAGATCATCCAAAACGGTTGAATAATAAGCCAGGGAAGGGTTGATGTAGGAAATTTCCTTTTTGGGTGAAAGGTGTTAGTGTCCAAAAAAGGAAAGTTCGCTACTTTCTCCCCATTATTGCACTATTCCCACTACCTTTAGATAAGGGTTTTAGGGCACCCTAATTTTACTGCCTGGTGAGCATCACATTTTCATCAGCATTATTTGCGTAAGCACTACTTTTGATTGGTGAGCATCATATTTCCATCAGTGTTATTTGCGTAAGCACTACTTTTGAGTTGAAACCTTGGCATTTTGGACTCGGCCTTTTATTCTTGAGTGATGTGGTGTTGCATCATCGCTCTTTCAAAGTTCTTGTCAGCAACGGCCTCTGGGTCGGCTTAAACAGCGAGTAAGCCGACGAGAACCCCAACCAGGATAAACCCGATAGACGCTAGTAACTCGTGTGTTCCCCGAGTAGTAGGACCAGTCGTATGGCGTCCTCCCTAGGAGGCCGTATGTTGTAGGTCGGGATGCGAGGCGGAACCCGGAACGAGTCGAAGAGGGTGTGGTATCCACTCAGGTTCACAACCTGGGGCGTGGATACAACCCGTAGTACGATGCAAAGGAAGCGGGGCAGGGTGGAGACAATGCCTATGTCAAGCCAAGGTAGAAGCCTGAGATTAGACGAGGTAGAATCTACTGTACATGGAGATTCTACCGTGCTTATATAGGCTTCTAATGAATTAAAGCGATTGCAGTCAATCGCAATCAGTTCCTGCACCGTAGCATTAAGGAGCATTAATGCTGATGCTCCTGGAACCCTCTGTGTTGGTTTCCATGGTGTCGGTGGACCTAGGAGACCTGACGTTCGGGTTTCCTAGTCTTAAGTGTCATCGTATCCAGTCGTTCAAACCCCGATCGGGTTTGCAACCACTCCTGTACTTTGTGTATGCTTCTATGTCCGCCCTTGGTGTGTCCGGGGACTAGGATCCGCCTGTACGGGTTCCTAGTCCCTAATGTCTTCTGTATCCCGTGGTGCAGACTCCCCGAGTCTGCGGCTTTAGAATCCAAGGCCGGGTTTCAACCGTGAGAAGGTCACGTGGTGGTGTCATGAGAGTCCTGTGCCGCTAAGACACGTCTGTATCCATACAGACGTGTTGCGTGAAAAAGTAGAACCCGGGTGATTCATGACATCACCCCCCCTCTTCAAGGTCGTTGTCCTCAACGACCCATAGGTACCGCGTCCCCTCCATCTTAATATTTTCTCCAAGGCGAGTTTTATCCTTCAAAAATTTCCTGCGCCGTGGGGCTTATTGTCACTGCCCATCAATTATTACCCGAGGCGTCCTTCTGTCTTCTCCGTTCGGGAACCCGTGATCCAAATTTTCCAGTGTTCTCCCTTCGTGGTGGTCCCGTTGTCCGGATTGTAAACACCACAGCATGGTCGTAGGGCTTATTGTCACTGCCTATCGGTTATTGTCGCACTGGCGTCCCCATTGTCTTCAGTGCTCGACTCCCCATATCATGGTATCTTCTTTCCTCTGTGGTTCGACCCTGTCGAGGTGTACAGGTTATGCAACCCGCCACACCCCCTATCTGTTCCTTCGGCTTAACTTTGCCAAAGCTTTGATGGCCGTGAATGTTTCCGTTGCTATGGCGCCCAGGGAGGATTCTTTGATCTACTTCCAAAAGTAGAGCTCGCTTAGTGCTTCTTCTCGAAGCACCTTTTTAAGCTTTCTCCTTGAAACATGGGCTCTGGGTTCTGAACTTAATCAGAGCCTCGAGCCTTCTGTTCCCGTCTTTCCGCAGCAACCCACCCTCTTTCTTTTCGCCACCATGTCTTCTCCTCTGCGCAATTTCGCACTTTTCTGGATCTCTGGGCTTCAATTTTTCCTCGACCCCAGAACCTCACCTCGCCACCCTCTCAATTGGGAATCCAAAAACGCGATGGTACTCTGCTTCCCCTTGGGTACAGTGTGCAAGACTTCCACCGCCCCCGTCGCCTTTTCCACGAACGGTCCGATGGCACGTCGGTTGTGTTGGCTTTCGGGTATAGCGGAGTGAACTCGGGTGTCTCGGGCCCAGAACCCATCCCCAGAGTGGACGGGTTCCTGCGCCTCTGGTTGGCGACTTTCGTTACCAGGGCATCCTTTTGGATCTTTTGGAGTCCGTACTCCCTCCCGTTCGCTATCGTCCCGCCCCCCAGCTGCCTCTCTTCGATTTCCATCTTCGGGTTGCAGACTACCCCCGAGTCTGGTCCCTGGACGAAATCGCACATCAACACTTCCTGGTGTGCGCCTGGTTGTTGTTCTGGTGCGTTGAGGAGGGGCCCAGCGAACTGGCCAATTCGGGTTTTCTGGCTCCGTCGAGCAGAACACCCCACCATGCCCTCTATTTTTGATGAATTGTTCAATCGAATGGCACTATCATTCGAGACCACATTCGACCAGTACTGCCAGTCTCGGCGAGACCCCATTCACGAAGATTGCCTCCGGAACCACCTCTTCCGAGTAGTTGTAAGTCATTTTATCTTCTCGAATGGCCCGCATTCTTGTTGCTAACCCGTCAAATAGTTGCATATGGAACAGGTTCTCTTCTGGCTCAGCCGCATGGGTTTTGGGGTGTCTTGGTCCGAGCGGTACGACCAGCTTCTGGTTCGGGCTGTTTCCCGAGGTGTACCCTGACATGCCCAAGGCCAATTGGAAGTTAAATGGCTGGCCTCCATTCGTGACTACTCGGCTTCCATCGTCCCAAGGGAAGTCCTCGCCACGGCCCCGCGCCTTTCGAGGCGCCCCCAGGTATCGCCCGAATTCACCTAATCTCGACGAGGGAACCCGATGTTCATTCTGGGTTCCAACCTTCTCCTGATTTGATGGTCTACTCGGCGCAGGGCGAAGCCGTTCGGTTCTCGACCGAGGGGGTCCTGGAATATCTCGATGGTGTGTAACCAGTTCGTCTGAGAACATCCCGGGTTTCTGACACTTCTCCGCAGAACTTGCCTCTTCAAATGGCCAATGGTCACACCCCGAGGAAACTGCCACTCCGGGGCGCATCTTGGTGGGAAACGAGTTGGACCTGGAGATCATCGCTGCCAGCTTGCCCCCCAGCGATTTCATAGGTGCAACCCTCCCCACGCCGCCTCCCCCTCCTTCTCCTACCCCGGTGCCTTCCCCACCCGTTGCGCACCCCCCCTCTCCGCCCCCAATCACGGTGTTGGAGACGGACGAGTCTTCGCCTGCACCCCTCTCCCCGCCGCCTCCCACACCCAAGAAGCGATCTGGAGTGCGGAGGCCCCAGACACATCGTCTGAAAACACCGGAGAGGGGCACACCACAACCCGCAGGTCGGAGACCCCCCGGCATGGGTGCATTTGAGTGCCGGCCAGGATTCCGCCCAACTTCCTTGCCTCTTCCTGTTGGAGGCTTTCCGCCCAAAGGGAGCAATAGTCCGCACCCTGTTTCCACCGTGCAAACAGTGCAATAACAGCGGTCGACTTTGTTCCCTAGAGGTGGGGCATTCTCTGGCCCCCAAGACCCCTCGATGCTGTTCGCCCTGCAAGACCACGCACGTGAACTGTCCTAACTGGACGAAATTCTCCAATGCATATGAGGACGGCGATGATGAGGTTTTGCGCGGGTTTTCGGGTATTGCTCTGGAGCACCTAGGAGACGGTTCCTATTCCCCCATGCAACCCGACCCTCAGGTCGGACTTGTTGCAGACCCATACGTATTTCTTTCACTTTCCTGGGTCTCTCCCTGCTAACAGATTTCTTTCCCCTTCTTCCTAGGACTCTCGACCACATATCAAGAGTTCCTCTTGCTTTGCCCCGAGGCTCGCATGCCGGCCTCTTTCCGCATGTCCTCGTTCCGCTTCGTCGTCTTCGGATTCTGGAAGAAGAGACCTCCGAGAGCGAGACCCCCCCCCCAAGAGGCGTTAAAACGTCACGTTCCAGGAACCCTCGCCGTACCCCTCTTCCTGAAGTGGTCGAGGTGACCGATTGAAGACGACACCCCCACGGCAGCCAACGACCTTCGGAACTACGACTTCGAGGATGAGGACGGGCGAATGTCATCCCCAGAGCCGCCCATTGTGGCCGACCCCTGCAACTACGACCCCGAGCTGGAACCCGCGCCAAGTGATGTCCTCTCGCGTGACGTTGGACGATTCGCCCCCTCGGGATGCTCGCCTCCTCAGGTTTCGTCCTCGCCCCGTGGTCGAGATCGCATCTGTGTCTTGTGCTTCTCTCATGGAGGAGATCCTACAGCAGTCGGTCGAGGACATCGGGGACGGAGAGCAGTTGGAGAGCACGCTGCTAATGATGTCCGAGGTATTTGGGCATGGCGGGTGGACTCCTGGGTAAGAGGCACCGTGGGGACAAGGGGAAGGGCAAAGGGCACGAGCCGTAGCACCCTGCACATGTATCTTTTTTTGTATTTCGTTTTTTACCAAATCCAGCGAAGAGCGTAGTGTTGTCCATTTTTGGGTGTGCCAAGATTAAGTTTTTATTAAGGATTTTTGCCAAGAGATTTCGACAAGTAGAGGAGAGTGAGGGGTATGGGTATGGGTATATCCCGTTCCACGGGTTCCTGTCGTTCCTCGCACAGTCCAGCCATTCCTGCGAACAAGCCCCCCCACCAGAGTAGGGTTCCAACCCACTCTCCAACCACCCTGTCCATTCGTGCCCCCAGCAACCATAATATTTGTGGGTGCCATCTTCTCGTTCCAAGTGTCAATCGGTTTGTCGGGGGCTGGCAGAAGAGATTCTACCTTCTGTCAGCAACGGCCTCTGGGTCGCCTTAAACAGCGAGTAAGCTGGCGAGAACCCCAACCAGGATAAACCCGATAGACGCTAGTAACTCGTGTGTTCCCCAAGTAGTAGGACCAGTCGTATGGCGTCCTCCCTAGGAGGCCGTATGTTGTAGGTTGGGATGCGAGGCGGAACCCAGAACGAGTCGAAGAGGGTGTGGTATCCACTCAGGTACACAACCCGGGGCGTGGATACAACCCGTAGTATGATGCAAAGGAAGCGGGGCAGGGTGGAGACAATGCCTATATCAAGCCAAGGTAGAAGCCTGAGATTAGACGAGGTAGAATCTACTGTACATGGAGATTCTACTGTGCTTATATAGGCTTCTAATGAATTAAAGCGATTGCAGTCAATCACAATCAGTTCCTGCACCGTAGCATTAAGGAGCATTAATGCTGATGCTCCTGGACCCCTCTGTGTTGGTTTCTGTGGTGTCGGTGGACCTAGGAGACCCGATGTTCAGGTTTCCTAGTCCTAAGTGTCATCGTATCCAGTGGTTCAAACCCCGATCAGGTTTGCAACCACTCCTGTACTTCGTGTACGCTTCTATGTCCGCCCTTGGTGTGTCCGGGGACTAGGGTCCGCCTGTACGGGTTCCTAGTCCCTAATGTCTTCTGTATCCTGTGGCGCAGACTCCCTGAGTCTGCGGCTTTAGAATCCGAGGCTGGGTTTCAACCGTGAGAAGGTCACGTGGTGGTGTCATGAGAGTCCCGTGCTGCTAAGACTTGTCTGTATCCATACAGACGCGTCGCGCGAAAAAGTAGAGCCCGGGTGATTCATGACACACTGCTTCAACTTGTGCAATGCATCAAGGACGTGTGGTGGGCTGGGAAGGTGGCTAGCCTCCTTCTCATGGACATCTCTCAAGCCTTCCCCTCTGTGAGCCACAATCATCTGATCCGCTCGCTCGAGAGGAAGCACGTCCCTGCCCCAATTGTATGCCTTCTGGTGAGCTTCTTGTCAGAGTGCAGCACTCAACTCCTGTTCAACGACCACAAATCAGCACCGTCACCTGTCCCAACAGTCTCCCCCAGGGTTCCCCTCTCAGCGCCCTCCTCTACCTCATCTTCACGGATGTACTTTTGGAGGACGGAACCCTCGGGTACATGGATGACAACACCCGCCTGGAAACAGTAGACACCATCCAGCGACCACGGCACTGTTACGTCAACACATGAGAAACTTCGCACTCCCCACCGCCAAGAAGATCGGCCTGCACTTCGACCTCCCGAAGTTCCAGCTCCTCCACCTCGTCTCCCCCCGTTGACACTCCACCCATTATCACCCAATTCCACTCAAGATCGGTGATATTGTCGTACAACCGGAGACAACCGCGAAACTTCTCGGGGTTATGCTCGACCACAAGCTCTCCTTTAGGAGCCACATCGAGCTCACACAGTGCCAAGGCATCAAGGCAGTACTGGCCCTCTCACACCTCTCCTCCCCCACCTTCGGGCTCCCCCATTCTTACACCCGTCAGCTGTTCCAGACGGTGGTAGTCCCAAGGATGGAGTATGCGCTTCCGCTTTGGTACCGCCCAGTGACGGAACGCGAGTCCGCGAGGAGAAGCGGGACAGTGTGGGTTACAAAGGCTGCTTGGGAAGGTACAGTGACAGGTGTGTAAGCTGATCACGGGCTCGCTTTAGGACCACCGTGACAGACACACAGAACTACCATGCCACTGCCTCAACCGCTCAATCTACAATGCTGCTGCCCGCTCTGTCGCCCCTTCCCGCTTCCAACCCCGTCCGAGGCACCTTCTCTCGGTGCAGCATGTTCCCTGCTTCCATCGCTCACCCATTCACCACCTCATTGCGGTGTTCCCCAATCTTCCGGGGCGACTTCCAGACCATCAACCCGCTCCGTTGATTTGCCCCGATCCCAGGGTCCACCCTCTCCACGAGCATTGCACAAGACAAGGATGCTGCACACACCGAGATGGACAGGATCGTGGCAAGAGGGGGCTTTGTGTCTTCACGGATGGGTCTGGGTACAAGGGAGGAGTCAGAGCGGTGGCAGTTGCGATGAAGGACGGAATAGTGGGAGAGCAACAGCAGAAGCACCTGGGCACTGAAAGTGAGCACACTGTCTTCGAGTCTGAAGTCTGGAGTGATCCTTGCCTTGGACATCATTGCGGGCACACCCCGACTCACGGACACTGACATCTTCATCGATTGCCAGCCTGCCATCCTCGCCCTCGCCTCCCCCCAAACCCCCAGCCGGGCCAATACCTCCTCGCAGCCTTCCATGCCATCCTCGTACGCCTCCTCCGTACACACTCAAAATCTGTATTCACTGGGTGCCCGTGCACATCGGCATTGTGGGTAACGAAGCAGTGGATGCCTGCACGAAAGCAGCAGCCCAGGGCGGTTCCTCCCCACTCGCGACGTGCATCAAGCTATTCGAGAGCCCCCCTCCCCACCAGCCATGCTGCGGTCATTGCAGCTGGTGCGACTTTGCGCTACAATGGCACGAGGAATGGTTGATGTCCCCGCGACACGCTTGCATCTCCACTTTCGACGAAGCAATCCCATCGAAAGTGTTGGAGAAGATGTACGACAAGCTAAGCAGGCCGCAGTGCAGTGTGCTCACCCAACTCCGCACGGGCCACATTGGCCTCAACGCCCTACCTCCACCACTTCAAAATTGCGCCCTCCTCCCTCTGCCCCCACTGTGCTACCTTGGAATCTGTCCCGCACTCCTCACATGCCCAGCCTACCGCCACGTGCGCCTCTGCCTATCATCCGTGTCAAGACTGCCCGCCTCTCCCTTCGAACCCTCCTCTCCGCCAAGTCCGACGCTACACCCGTCCTCGCCTTTGTGCGTGACATGGGCTGCCTCCCGCGATACGAACTGTAATACTTCCTTCACCTCTTTCTCTTACTTATTATCTCTTTTCCTTTACTTAGCTTGTTACAAAAACGAACCTGCTACGGTATTATCCACGACTACTATGAATTACTTACACAACCCTCAGCACACCTCCATCCACCCCTCCACTGTTGTCCCCCTCCATGCACCCCGCAACACCAGCCAGTACATACATAGAATCCTGTAAAGTGCAACATGGGCCCTAAAGGGCCCGCAGCACTATAATTGAACAATGAATGAATGCATTATGATTGGTGATGGTGGCCGACCATAATACATTATTGTTACTTTCCAGGTTGCGGATTCCACTTTCTGTCTGAGACTTTTTGGAGAGCAGTCTAAGAAATTTTGCAGTCAGAAATGTGGTAAAGCCGGGATAAACTACGACTCTAACTGCAACTCTAGCAAATACATGTGAAGCCTAGAGTATTCTTCCTAATAAAACTGCTCTCGTTTATTTACCGCTAGAATTACCTCACAAAATCTTCCCCCTCCCGGTATCCCCCAGCAACCTCCCACCATGAGAGAGTAGGTAATTTTGGATTTTCTGGTGGATATACCTGGTTCTAATACCACTTCTAACTCACCACACAAATATTCCAAAAGGCACCTACTTTGACTTCTAAATCCCCAACCCACCCATTCTAGAACGTCAGAAATACCTCAAAAATTGTTCAAATTAAATTGAACTTATGGGTGATTCTCTGTGTCCCCTGCTGTATTTTGTAGAAGGAATCTCAAGAATATCATCAGTGGTTCCCGGGTTATACCCCTTTTTCCCCAAAACCTGTGTTTCTGCCTATTTCCATCCCATTGTTTCCTTATTTCTCATAATGTTATCCAAATTCGGTCTTTCTCACTATAAAAACTCGCGAACCACCTGTACACCCCTTAGATTCATAACTCAGACCTCTCCGGTGTTGATATGTCTCAATTTGACACCTACGGTCCAAAATATCGCCCTCCTTCCTATTTGGGATGCCGGAGGTTGGATGTTTGTCCGAGCAATTCAGAGGACACACTCCATCACATGGCTTTGATCTGTCCATCTCGAAGTCGACGGGGGCCAACCTCTCTCGCACCACTTGTAATACCTACACCTTCGCCGCTGCCTTGACTCCGCACGCACGTCCCTTCCTGTCCCCACGCCGCTGCTGTGCCCCCTCACCGTGCGCCGCCCGTCCCGTCCCGTCCCACCTCACGCTGGCTCTCCTTCGCCGCACATCTCGTCCCGTCCACCGTGCCCTCTCCCCGCTCCGCCCCACTTTCCATACCCCGCTGGCCCCTCTGCCCGAGTCCCTCACTCGCGTCGACGTGCCCACCCTCCCAACGCCAATGTCCTCCCATCGTGTCCGCCCTTGATCGTGCCATTGCACGTCACACACGCACACTCACCTTGCCACTGCTCTCTGTTCCGCATGCCTGTCGCGCCGCGCCGCGCCACCGCGCCCTCCGTGCCCTCGTTCTGCCCCACGGTCCACACCGCTGCCGCGCCTTCCTCCCGTCCGCTGCCGCGCACATCACGTCCCCCCTTCACCTGTGCCCACTTCCGCGCACCCGCCCTCGACGCATCACACCCACCTTCGCTAGCTTGTTTAACCGTCTGCCTGGACCCGCCGCCGGAAGCTGCGGCGCAAGGACACCAGCGCGGCGGGCGCAGCGCACGACATTGGAGAGGCAGGATCCGGCGGCAGCCGTGGGGAGCGGACGGGAGGCGCACCCCACGCGATGCGGTGGCTCGCGCCGTTCTACGGCGGGTTTGGGTGCTGGGCTGGTTGTTGTGTGAGTGTTGTCTGTTAAAAAAAACTGAATACGATGCTGATCGGCATTCGCACTCTGCAGTCTTCCTCGCGAGCGAGGACTACACGCGTTTCGCGCTCATGTCCACCGCGCCGTTCCTTGTCTGTGTCTCGCTGGTGGGTCCCTCCGCTTCCTCCCTCCCTTCTACTCCCCTCTTACTTTTTTATTTCATTAATCCCGTTTTTTTTCTCCTCGGCGCAGTTCTTCGCCCTGCAGGTTATCTCCTCGATTGCCTTCCCCATCAGCCCCCGTCGCGTAGTACCACGAGAACTCGAGGTACTGCTCTGCGCCCCAACCCCATGATCCCCGCCCCCGCCTCCCAGAACACCTCCATCTCCGCCGGTTCAGCCGTCCGGCTCTGCCGCGGGCAGCGCTGCCCAGCCCAGTGGCACCGCCGGCCTCACTCCCTGTGTCCTTAAACTGTCTCGCAGCCGCTGCCAACGCCACCGAGTGTGGGACCCCCGTGCGTCCCTTCCCCCGTCCCTTTTCGTGCGGTGCTGATGTGAAGCAGCACCAACCTGACCTGCGCGTGCCCCAATGCCGACTTCCGGTTCAAAGCACGCTCGTGTCTCCAGGCCAAGTGCAAGCCCGAGGACGTCGCCGCCCTCGGACTGCAGCCAGCAGCAGTGTGCGCCTCGTGAGTGTCGTTCCTTCGTTGTCGTTATTCGCTCGGGCGCCGGGCGCCGGGCGCCGGGCGCTGTTCGCCTCGTCCTTGCCTCCTCGGCTCTCTTTCCCCGTCATCCCCATTGATGCCCCGCGTTTCTTTCCCTCCTTCCCTTCCACCCTCATCATCCACAATGCTGACTCCCCTCTCAGTCTCCCTCTCTGCCACACCTGAATTGTTGATGACCCGGAGTGGCACATTCTCGTCGGCAGGCCACGTCTCCGACAAGTCGCTGATTCACCTAGTTCTACTACCTCCCCTTCCTTCTCCTTCGTCTTTCTTCCCCTCGCAACGTCTCTCCCCCTCCGCTCCTCATCTCGTCGACTTTCTTTCTTCAGCTTAGCATCCTATCCTCTTCCTTCGTCCCTTCCTCATTTTGTATCCGATTGTGAACTATTGCCTTGCCCAACAGGCTTCCAATCCCACTCTGCAAGTCACTAGTACACATTCAGTTCAACCGTTACGTCGAGTGTATTCTTTTTAGTCATTCTTCAGGTGATATACATTTCATTCGCACTTCTCAATCAACCTCTAGTCGGAGTTTATCTTCGTATGGGGTGAAATCGATTTCTTTGACGCGACTACTGGACACCTTTCGAGCGGTCTGTTTTACTTCATCGCTCGGACTCCGAGCCGGTGGCCGAGACGAATGCACTCATCTGTGTGTCATGAACCCATGGCGACTTTTTTTTTTTTTCCGCCTGATCAATCGGTGTGGGGTCGATCATTAGCGTCCAGGTTGCATTGCATTCCACCCGGACTCTGCCCTGGGTGGAACGCTCAGGGGCAGGCGCGGACGATTGTTTAACAATCGGGCCACTTGTGTTTTTCGTTGATTGAAGACGGAGCTCGACTCGCAAGTCAGACATCAGCCAAACTATTAGAGGTTTGCATAGTATTGGCGTGCAGCGAGCAGAAGAGAGTATAGGTATAGATAGAGGAGGAAGCAGAGCGTGTGGAGGCGTGGGTGCTCGCGAAAGGACAGTGTGCAAAGAAATTAGGATGGAGTGCACTCACCGTGGCACAAAGATTAGAAACTACTCACTGCCCTATCCGAGGCCGCATGCCTGCGTGGGAGCATTGCTAAAGCCGTCTAGGATGTCGATGTCGCGGCATTCAAAGTGGAGACGAAGACCGAAGTTATCGAAGCCATCATTGCGGAGAGGATGAGACGCTGAACGGGAGGATATAGCGCATTCGGGATTCCGTGGTTTTTCGAGGAAAAAGGAGAAATATAGGAAAAGGGGGACGCACAGTATCTTCAGCGACTACAACACCCTGTTGATGCGGGACGGAGGAAGTCTTTTATGGAGGACTCATTTCCAATCACTGGTCTTCGTGAGTACTATCGGAGCTCAAGAACAGCTTGAATATCTTGCGAGTACCATGGGTTCGTCTCCTCCAATGTCGGCACACTGGGATTCCGATCAATGCATTGCGCATTCAAAACCACTTTCGATAGAGCAGTGTTTTTGGGCAGGTTCTGAAGGCATGTAAAAGTGGATATTGTAGCTGCACTGGTGAAACGAAGCCGAGCAATAAGAAAATTGAAAGCAAAGAGTTTAACGACGTAAATATTGTCAATCTGTGCTCACCTAGCTCTCGGGCGACACATAATCTGTCTAATCTGTCCATTGGGTTTCCCTGTGGGCTCGGCAGCCTGTCTCTGCAAGAATAGGCAGTCTGTTCAATACAGTAGATAGAGGGGATCACGTTCCTATCTTGTACCCTTTCTTCGTGTGTACAGCTAAGATGGCCATGCCGCGGACAGATGAGCTATTTCAGGAATCCTCGCCTCTGTCCCTACGTTGGACAGTTTTCCCAAACGCAGTGATTGCAGCGACATCCTGAACCGGTTATTACATTTGTCGCCGACCGGTAATGCCGGGCCGACCCTCCTCTTTCTTCCCTTGAGTCGACGACGACGACCCCGCAATGTCCTACGACAGTGCACGGGCCCACGAGCCCAATGACACAATTCAACACGGCGGCCAACACGCTCATCGCTTGGACGCCGATCCGACCAAAGTAGTCGCGCTCGATTATACTTAATCATCAGTGGCCGTCCCGCAAGATTTTTACGCGTCAGAAGCAGTAACGCCACCTGTCAGATCATTGTTGTCGGGCCTATTCTACTATCGACTCCTGATCCAGTGATGGCTATGACGCGGATACTTCGTGCCATGACGCGGATATTGTGTGCTATGACGCTCATGCCCCGAAGTGCGGAGGTGACATAATCGCCGCGAGATTCGCTTGGTTGAACTTTTGGCTGAATACGGCCAGAAAGTTGGAAATGGTCAGGAACAACAGCTATAGAGACCGAGAAGAGCATGTCCAGCCAGAAATTCAGAATGAAGCAGGATCTTGAAGAGGGTTTCTCGAATCTTACGAAAGTTCGAATTTAGCTTGTGGCGCCGGCGTGCGAAAGGCAAACAGGTGCATACTGCTTAATACATAAGGTATCTCAGAGTGCGGACGAAGACGTTCACACGTTTATGATGCCCCAAATCCCCCCACAGTCGACAGAATTCCCGAATACACCGGTTCGCGGCGAATGCCCTCCGCAATGTTGTGGAAGCCACTCAGATAACCTTTTGTCAACGGGGTCTGCACACTGACCTTTGGAATTATTTCTATGGTGCAGGTAAAGTGGCGATAGGGCTCATGTTCTGCTCAGAGATTACTTAAGAACCCCAGAACACGCAAGTTTCATAAAGAGCGATGTATCCAATTCTGGATGAACTCCATCGTTTACTCTGCACGCTCACAGCCTGTCTATCAGCTCGGAAGACATTCAGT